>JAMLFT010002760.1:0-24190 GCA_026544285.1 Pachyrhizus erosus | reverse complement strand
ATGGAGATTAAATTTCTAAAAGTAATATGATTTTAAAAACATATTTTAATAAAAATGATAGTACTGAAATCACATATTTAATTTTAATTATTTTGTATACATGTCAAATCAATTTATTTTCTTTTATTCACAATTTATATCAAGTTTTAAAATGTAAAATCACTTTGGACTTCTTTATTTAAGTTCCTGTATTTGAAAATTTTACGAGAGAATAAATTAAAAAATATTGTATTAATATTAAAACAAACTTGTGTTCTAGTCAACATTAATGTGATATTAGTGGTCTTGACTTTTTTTTCCACTAAATTGAAAGTTATAAAAAAAACTAACTAAATAAGTAAATGCTAAATTAGAAGTATTATACTAAAGAAAAAAATTACTCTTGTTAATGCATATAATATTAAAAAAAATACTAACTATACTTTCTCAAATATTTTTTCATAATTAAATAAAATTTATTAAAAATCATAAATTTTGATAATTCACACTTCTTATTTAGATACTCTCTTTCTAGATTAATAATAAGACCTATCAAAATTCAATAAATTTTAGCTTACAATATGAAAAAAGTGTTGAAGAGAATCTCACTGACATTCTTCTATAATATTTATAAATAATGCTTATAATTATCAATATGGTTGAAATCTTTTGATGGTATTGTGATGTCTTTGCATACTAATTCTATTTTTTTGAAAAAAATTACATTTATAATTATCCTCATTGTCAAAACAAGTTTTTTTTAAAATTAAAATTTTTAAATTCAAGTTGAAATCAAGTATATATAAGATAATAATTAAATTAATTATCATAAAGTTAGAGGTTGAAATAACTTAATTATTGAACTTTAATTAATAAATTTATAATAAAAAATAAAATAATTTATAATTATATTAAAATAAAACTTAACTATAAATTTTGTTCAAAACCCCCATATAATAGATACAACCTATTAATGTTTATACTTATTGAATATGAGATCAGAGTCTATCATATAGTTTTGGTTTTGTTAGAAAAATTAAAATAATTATAATAAATTTTATTATGATTTATTTCGTAATTTGTATTCTCTTTTTTTATTTTCTTTTATTTCAACCAAACTATTAAATCTTAAAATTTTGACATCTCTAACACTTTTTTAGATCACAAGACAAATCAAGTCTCTATAAATATATTGATGTTACAAATAATATATAAGCATTATTGCTTGAAATAGAAGAATAATTTATCTAAATTTACGTACTAGATTGGATGCCCAAGGTATGAAGGCATCATCATCTTAATTACATCATTTGTTCATTTATTACCTTCGAATAGTCTAAACATTCATTTCATTTATAGTTATTAAATAAGATACTCTTGTTGATATGCAAAAAATGTTTCAAAGTATTACAAAATAGGAGATCCCAAAGCATAATAAAGAAATCTCTCTGTCACCTATAAAGTCGCGCTTTGTTGTGCTCAAAATTTGCAAAACATGTGTATTAGATTTGACTATTGAAGCATGATAAGAGCTTGCAAAAGGAGATAAGCAAGCTACTATATTAGAAGTTTGGTGATTAGTTGATGAAAAATAATTAATACAATATTTAATGTTAATTTAAACCACTCAGCAAAACGAAGATGAAAGATTATTGTGAGACAATAAATAACTAAAGACTTTACTTATGAATAGAAGAAAACTCAAGATGAACTATATAATTACAATACTTTACACTATCTTGAAACATCATAAGCCAAAATTTCAAAGTCTTATTTTACTTTGTAAATTCTTTCTTTGTAAAAACCTCTCAAACACATAGCATATCTAAGACTTAGACTTTTACGTTTTTGTTTATATCCATTTGTTATAGACGTTATAGAGTCATTTGAGTCTCTATCCTTAAACTTGTAAAGTTGATCCAGGAGTGACTCAAGAAAAATATTTTGTGGTAATAGATTGAAGATGCTAAAATAAATATTACTTGTTGTAGAGCAAAAAGTGATTTGGTAAAAGAATACTTGTATATTTTTATTCAATAAAATTTGATGATTTACCAATAATTAAACGTAGTTTTAGTAGTACAAGTGAATCACTATAAAATCTATTATATTCTTTATCTTTTGTTGTTTATACTAACTAGGTGAATTGTTATATTTATAAAAAAAAATTAAATTGTTTATTTTTTATGTTTTATCTTTTAAGTCTTTTAAAAGCTTCAAATGATCTTAATTTTTCACGATATTTTTAATTTTACAAAAAAAAAATTATAATGACAATCCAACTCTATTATTGTGTTTTTTGTATTTTGCAACTTCATCTTGAAATAAAATCTTGGTGTGAAATTAAAAAAAATAAAAACACCACGTATATATGTGACACTGGCTTTTTAGTTTTGACACACTCATCATTTAGATTGGAAAGGATAAGGAATATAAAATGCAATCTGAAAATTATCAGGATAAAATAAAGGTGACATTTTTGCTTTCAGTTAATTGGAATTGTTGAATAAAGATCAGATAATTTGTATATTTTATGTGAAGAAATCTATCTTAAAATATGTATTTGAGACATGAATTACCATCCAACGTTTATCCAGCATAATAATTCTTAATATATAAATGCATGAATTTGCGAACCGAGAATCAAAATGTTTTCGGACAAACATAGGAAATAATATAGCATCATATTGACTTGGTTTTCTTTTATCAATCCTTTCTACTCCAGAAAAAAAAAACGGAATCAATTAATTAACTCATTAATTACGAATTTTCATTTTTAAATCTTAACTAGCATTCTAATGACATTTTTATCATCAAAATATATAATAATTGTAACAACAGAGTTTTTAACATGCTTTTTTAAAACATTCAATTAATTTAAATTTAATTAAAAAATATATTTACCTACTCCTATCATAAATATTCCATTATTCACTAAAAACAAATTCATTCTATTGTCTATTAACTCATTTTATGATTAGTGTTTTTTTTTAATTGAAATATCAATTGCTTTTTTTAATTATATTTATAGGTATTGCTCAAACAAACAACTTAAAAAAAATAAAAGAGCATTATTTTAAAAGAAAAATAAAAAATTAAAAAGATTATTATTTTATAATAAATAAAAAAATTTATCAAGTCAATTTTACATTAGTCTTATGAAAAATTTGAATCCAACTTTTACATAATTAGCTTGTAAAGTTATTATTCTTCAGGAGATTATCATCCCACCCCCTATTACCACAATTTCATATCCCCCTGTCCTCATCTTCCTTCTCCCTCGTCCCCTTTCCTCCTATGTGCTAACACATTAATTTTTCTTCTTCCATTTTTACGTCATTGGTTACACAAATACATAACAAACAAAATTTATAGCCATAACAAGGAGGAATTATTAAAGGCTAAATGCTCAAAAGAAAGAAGTTATTTATTTACATCTTCAAGTGAAAAGACTACGAAATGAGTTTTTGCTAAAAAAATTTCATTATTTTTATTTAATTTTGAACATTTTAACCCTTAAACAAAACAATTTTAGATTTTCATGTTTTAATTTGTAACTCTTCTAGTAATTGTTTCGATTAATATTTTTAAATTAATCAATAATATAACTCAGGAGAAAATTAAATAAATATTTTAAAAATAAAAATAACATAATATTTTTATAATTATTAGTAAAATAATTATTAGTACAATATCAGCACTATCAACGTACAACTTAATTCTATTTCTTGTTGGAGAGTTTGAAATTAACATTAATAGCACTTCAACATTATAAAATATGTTTTAATATATTTTAATCAAACCAAATCAATAACTGTCACATGCGAAGGGCCTTTACATTGTTCAAATAACAGTGTCATGACCATGCTCTCTTGGTTTGCCAATTTGGATGTTTACTATCATATACATCATTTACGGGTGCATCTTCAAATATTACTATTCTAGACTTTTACAAAGGTTAAGTGTACAGGCAGATTATTTTTTTTTTTACTTTTTTACATGTCAAACTGTCAGAGATGTTGAATCATTTTCAGGAAACTTGCTAGTTGTTCGTTTGTTTTTATATTGGTTAATTTGTTAAAATGTGAGAGTTGTTGCATCAAATTCAGTGAAACGAGTTATTTTATTGTTTGTCTTTATATTATATTTGTTTAGTTCTAAAATATTGATATTTAATTTTTTTAATACAGATTAAAAAATTAATATTTATTAGAAGATATTTTTATCAAATAATATTAAATTTTAATTATAATAAATATATTATTAATTTTTTTAAGATAATAATATTTATTAGAAAATAAAATTAAAATAAATGTTTTAATATTTTATTAAAAATTAAGAATATTAATTATTTTAAAATATTTTATAAATATTAAAATTGTAATTATTTTGAGAGATTTTTTTTATGTCAAATTTGATGTCTCAAATCAAGAGAAAAGTATTAGTTGTAGTTTGTTTTCTCCTATGTTTCTCATTTATATGTACCAAGAAAGTTAGATTGTCCATTTGTATTATTATTATTAATTTATTCGCTATTTAAACAATGTTGGTGTTATCATCGTTGTGTCGAAGAAAAAGTATATATCAAGAATGGAAAGACCACAAGGCTAATTTTGCTAGAGTTACTTGATGACAAGTAATATGCATAATGTTAACATTAATATTTCAGTAAGAAAAAATTAACGTAAATTACACAAACTCTCTTTGAAATTTGACAAAATTAGCCAAGTCTTTCCTCCGTTTTCACACATTACTTTCAAAACTAAAAAAGTCATTTCTCAATTGTATTATTATGGTCGTGCCTTTTATCGTTAAACACCATCACTCTCTTTCGAGCTTCCCTGGGAGGCCATGAGACCAAGCTGATTTCTCTGGTCTTAGTGCACAATTTGAACCAAAATGTGCAGATCTGAGTAAAGGAGGCAACGGGTCAAGAGAGAGCTAGAAACCAATGGAGACATGCTCCTGAATCCATGCAGATCGCTGATGCTAGAAGTGGTGTGGCCAGATTTGTTTAGATGGAGGTAGAGTACGACGTGAGAGGGGAAAAGAATGTCGATGTTTGAGATGATGTCGTTGGATAGAATGACGACAAGGAACATGGTGGATATGCGATGATGTCAACAATGAATGTGGCAATGGCGGTGATGAACCTGGCAATGGAAGCGATGGCCACGTTGAGGAGTGTAGGGGTGGAGGCACGAAAGGCTTTGAAGTGCGAAAGGTGTACAAAGCGCAAAGGGGGTTTAAATCTCGAAGGTGGTTTGAAGCGCCAAAGTCTTGAAGCTTGAAAGAAGTTCGTGTGAGTTCATGGGACGATTTGGAGAAGTTGTCCAACTCTAAATCTGTATTTATATTTGCTTTAATAATTAAAATTATGTATTGTGGTTGCTTATAATTGTATGGTTTGATACTTTAATCCAGGTCTGTTTTTATATATAGCATTTTAATTTTTGGCTTGTGATTTCTAGATTTGCATGGTAGTTTGAGAATAATTTCTGTTTTCAGATTGATTTTAAGTGTTGTTATTTTAATTTTGATGAGAAGGTCTGTTATTTTTATTTTTATTTTTATTTTTGGATAAGCTTGCTACTTTGTCAATTCAAGTTCTAGTTTTAGATAAATTTATGGTTACACAAATTGGAGAAGTTAGTGACTTTGATAGCATATTCACAAGTGTTCTCACGGGGTTAATAGTTTGAGTTTTATGTGGCAAAAGAATTTATCGTGATCCGCCATTACTAAGGCCTCCAATAGTGAGTCGACCTCCTCATTCCCAATGTTAAAGCCTAAAGTACTTTCCATTTCTAAGGTCATAATCCTCCTTGAGGCTTTCTCTAAGAAATGTGACATCGACATCACTTAACTTCTTTCCTATGGCTTATCTTTAAAACTTTAGTGTTCAAATATGATCCACATATGAATCTTCCTATTATTTATGGCAAATTTCAACTTATTTTTCTTATTATTTTTCATTGACCAAGTGAAGACACCAAACAAAGATGAATTGAGATTTTGCATCTTGAACTAGATATCCTTTATGTCAGTCTCATGTTTGTACACATAAACTCCTCGTGATGATAGAATCAAGCTTATTTCTCAAAAAACTTGTATGGTCTTCCAACGTTTAGTAACTTAAACAACACTTACATCCTTCCACTCCCCCAAATTGAAGAGAACTCATAGTTCACACAAAAAATACATGATTGTCAGTCAATGTTGTTTGCATTCATTGTCAATGAACAAGAACATGCCAACAATTTGCTAGGGTTGTGACATTCATTCCATGGGTCTCTAAGATCGTTATGTGTCTTTTTTTTAAAAATAATTTTAAAAAATGACATGTGACAATCTCAAAAGTTATCTCATCATTTAACACATTGTCATGACAAAAACCAAAAGTTGTGATGAAAGAAAACTTCAAAGACTTTAACCAGTTAAACATTTGTTCAAAGACTAAAATTCAAAATTTAAAAATGTTTAGAGACTTAAAATTTAATTTATTTATACTTAAAATGCTAAAGTATATGAGATATAAAACTTATTTCTACATGTATTACTTATGCTTGATCAAATTTTATATATTCTCCTTTCAAGTTGGCTATGTTAGAAAAAGTCCAGTCTCTATTTGTGCATCTTCTCTAATTATTATTTTTTTTTTCAAACTTTGATTCATGCTTAGTCATGGTCTCACCATAACTTCCATTCTAATGTTGCACATCTAAGGGATCCACTTTGTAGAAGATGGGGCAAAGGATATGATTTTATGACTTCATACCATCATGGATCTTAACAAGTTCATTGAGGCACCAGGAAGAAGATGTGTAATTTTATTTTTTTTTAGAAAACAATGATTAAAATTCTTGATTATTCAATGGCTTTAGGAAGCTAAGGACAAATTAACTAATAAAACAAATATAATAATGCACCATGCCTTATCAATGCATGACTTGCTCATTTAAATAAAACACATTTAGATCATATTCATGAAAAATATAAAATAAATAAAACTCTTGTTATATTATGCCTTTGCACTACTAGTAAAACACGACTAATTCTACGGTGCACATAGTGAATAAATGATTCATTAATGAACTACTATAATTATTACCATTAGATATATTATAAAATATTCAACAAATTAGATTTGATAAATTTATAATCAGCCTTTATTGATTACTTAAATATAATAAGTCTAATAATTCATGTAAAATAAAAATAGTCTAATAATTCAATATGTCTTCTTTTGAAATTGTCGAGTTCACTTCATGGCCACCATGTAATACCGGTCAAAACATCATCGAATCAACATAACCACTACACACTCCACTTTTCACATCATAACAAACAACTTCACACGAAAACTCGTTGGGAATAAAATTTGATTACGCTGGAGCTTCCCAACAACAAACCTATTAACAAATAAAACTCCTCATAAATCCTCCTTTGCAATGGTGAACCTACCTTGTCCTCAATGACAATACAAAAGCATCACACAAGTGGCAAAAGTAGGAACACAAATTCATATCAAAACCCTAGTTCACCCCAATTTCAAAACCACACAACAAAACTCTTAAACCCTAAAGAAATTTCATTTCCACTTTCTCATACATTTTCTATTACAAAAACAAGCAACCCTATAAATAGAATTGTGAAAAAATCAACATCTAGAAAATTCCCAAAGCCAATTTCGTGAACAGAAGTAAAAAAAGAAACTAATATCCCAAAAAATTAATGTTGTGGCCGTTCCTCTCTACTCACAAAATAATAAGAAACCCCTAAATTTGTAAATTCAACCTTTTCAAAACCTTAATTCCACCTCGAAACTCTCTTCCTTCAACTAGATCTCGATCTAATGGTCAATAGAGTTTAAATTCTCATCGGGGGCTTTACCATTCGTCGAAAACCCACCACGACAGTCCCAAACCTTTATAAGCAACACATACCCACTCTGTCGTTTCACCTAAAAATTAACATCCTTTGCATATTATTCGACATAGGCTTCGCTGCTGCGTCCAACTACTCGGGGCCAATATACATCTCCCCATCGTGGGCGGTGACTCCATCCATTTCAACGACAAGGAACCCCTCCTTAACCAGCTAAAAATCTATCTAAACCAAACTAGGATTAATTTGTAGAGAATAAATAATCAACAATAATTATAATATTTGAACTACTTGGATTATTTAAGTAATTAGTAAATCTTAAAAAAAATGTCATTAATATGTGATTTTGACCGTTGATTATTTTAATATAGTCCATAATGGTTTGCATTGTTGGACCATCAGTGAACCATTTAATATGGTTCTGCATAGTAGAATTCTCCCTAAAACAATTTAAAATAATGAAAATTGGGTATGCAAGTAATGTTAATTATCGTGTAACTTTGTTTTTGTCAATGTGATAAAAGAAAAGACAAATTACACCATACTTAAGGAGTCACGTCCAAGAGCCTCCAAAATAAAATCAAGGGAAACAATCTAGGATCCTATTCCTAGCTCCCCAACCTACTAACAAGTCCGCCACGTTGTTTGAATTATGTGTGACTACTAAGAGGGATAGTTGGTCAATCGCGACTCGTTCCCCAAAATACTACCTTAAGGGATTGCCTTTCTAAATAAACATGTTTTTTTCTTGTAGAAAAATCGGGTATCACATTTACTAGATTTGGAGGGTAACTTCACTTGGTAGCTTTGTGTAAAGTTATTGCAAGTTCCAATAACCATTGTTCCAATAATCCTATACCATGAACTTGAAGCCCAAAGCATGTATGTGAAGAGGGGTCTTCACTTATTAGTTTCCATAATTAGTTAGTTGTCCATAGTTGTCTAGAACTAGTTGTTAGATGAGTGGGTATTTTATGTTATTATCTTGTTTATAGCTTTTGTGTATATATAAGTATAAAAAAAAATGTTATCTTTTATTTTTTTTTACTAATAACATATTTTTTTATTTTTCTTTACACGATTCTCTTGTACACCCTTTCTTTCTATAAATTTCATTATTTGTTATGATATTTAAGTTTAATTACTTTCCCATTTTAATCGATTCTTTTCTTTTGATGGTTAATTTTTGCGATTCTTGCATGAATTAGTTCCAATGAATCACGACGAGTGAAGAATGGACCAAACCCTAAGTGTTCACATAATCTATTTCCAACATCTATGTAAAAGTCCAATATTTGCTTTTGTTTCACTATTCATGGAGTAGTTTGATGGCAATTACATCGAGCGTGAAGAACAAGATAAAATGTTTGGATATCTAAGATTCATTGGTCATATTTCAAAAATATACATCTTAGAATATATCATCTTTTCAAAAATTTTGTACGTATATTTCAATAAAATGCTACTAGACGTATTCAACATTTTTGTATTTTCATATTTACTATATCTAAATTAGTTTTATACATTTTTTTAATGCATAGGATAGTTGCAACCATAATGTACTTCTAAGTCTATCCTTATTTCTTCTCTAATGCTCAAATTCAAATAAGCATTTAATGAAAACAACAAGCATGATGAAGCAAAGCAGATTTCTATATCAAAAGGACTCTTAAGCATGAAAATTTGTTTATAAGAAAAAATTAAAGTAGGAATGTTTAGAAAAATAATTGACCTATTAAAGTTCAAAAAGAAAAAAAAAGGAAGAGACAAAGGGCAAACATATTATCTCTCCTTTAATAGTAATTAAACACATATAGGACGAAGATGTGAAAAAAATTTATGCATTTAATGCATAACAAAATGGAAAAAAGGAAGAAGGATGTTGAGTGACAACAAATATTTCTTCTAAAACTTTTAAATATCAAATGCATGAATACATTGAAGAAGTTAGTGATATACGAACATTTAAACAAACTCTACCTTAAGGTCTCAAACTTCCTGTATTCTTAAATTTTGTTTTTAAGATTATGCTTTGTAAATCTTTCATATCCTTATCTTTGCTAAGTTGTAATCATGTTATAAACTCTCATATCCTCATGTTGCGAGTTATTGTATCTTGTAAAAATCTGTGAAAGAAAGGAGTGACTTAGTATAAAATAATACTTATGATAACTTAGTTAAGTGATTAAGTGTTATAGCAAGAAGTGGTAGTAAAAGAATAATTGTGTTGGGAAACCAGAAGTTCCTTAGAGAAACTTGTGTATAGTCAAGAATAGCGAAAACATTGCTCGTGTTATAATCAAGTTTTTGATTAGTCGAACCCCTCATGTTGAGAAAGAATTGGATATAATTCAAGAGTTAGAGCAAACTACTATAAAATGCTTTTGATATTGTGTTTATCACTCATAGTTTATACGTCTGGATTTGTGAACTATTTTTCATCCTTTTTATACATCTTTTCTAAAATATTTATGAAAAGTTTAAGAAAATCACACATATTATTCAACTTTATTTCTAATGTGTTTTTCTAACTCTTCACTTTAATGGAATGAGATGAAAACAACAGGATCTCTAAGGTGATAGCGTAATTACTCAAAGAATTCTATACAAAATTACTAACTACAAAAGTCACCTAGGCATCTTATATTTATAGGTATAGAGTCTTTAAGCATTTGTTTTCTTGCAACGATTTCTTTGCCTCATCTATTGGTGATGCTCAAAACTTGCATCTAATGTTACATTAATTATTTTTCACCAACTAATCTCATAATTTTTTATGAAATAATTTGTTTATATCTTTTTGTAGGCTCCTATCAAAAGTTAGAAGTCTTGTTATTTTGTCCCTTGTTTGTGAATGGAATATCACAATGAAAGCGTATTCATTGGTATCTATAGTGCGTCGATCATGTAGGTGGATAATGATAACTATGGATGTGATGAGGAAGGTTTATAAGGATGTGTGTAGAATTTGACTTGAATTGTTTAGTGTTTAAAAAAAAAATTGTTCTCCAATTTTTGTTATACCTTTCTCTCTCCTCTATTGATGACGTCACATAAAAAAACATGATTAAAGTTTTCATTACATTAAATGAAGATTCAAGTCAAATTCTACACACAACCTGACAAACCTTCCTCATATTGTTTCCATAGTTATCATATCCACTTGTATGATTGATACATTATAGATGTCAAAGCAAGGAGTACATTTTCATCATAATATTTCGTTTCACAAACAAGGAAAACTGATCTAAACCAATATGCTATTACTCTTCATTTCAGATGCTACAAAACTTTGGCATCTCTGATCTCACAATAAGATAATGGACAAAGATCATCCATAAACCACTCTTTAAAACCTTTTCTTGATCCTCTACCAAATCAAACTTAACCATAAGAAGCCATGACCAACATCTACCACCTTAATACTCTTTGTAGGTTTCTAAATAGCCTTAAGGTGATCTCTTATTGTGATGAACTCAATGTGCTTCCCTAATAGTTTCTTAATGACAACATCTTTCCATGGAAGCCACAACTCTCATAGAAAACTTTCTTTAATGAAACATTTAGGTTTTGGCTTATTCTCATCCTCTATTCCAATTTTAAAAGAATTATTCTCAATCAAATCATATGTTCCCTCCTTAATACTATATTTTAACCCTCAAACTTAATCTCAAAACGAAATCTTCCTGTGACTATTACTTATGCCTTTATCCGAAGGTTTTGGTGATGGAGGTATATGAAGCTAGCAACCATTCTCAAGTAAAGAAAAAGCCATCAAAAGTGAACTATAATAGTATGTTAAGAAGAACATTTGTTTGATATTTAGATAAAATTTAATTAACTTAGTTTTTATTATTCTATGTATTTGACGTATAAGTTAAAAGATATTAGATATACACACTTAAATATTTTTAATTATTTAAAATATATATTAAATATTTTTCAATAAAAGTCATGTTTATATGTTTTCTTTAGAAAAATATGTGTATGTTCTAAACCTATGCAGTAGATATATTAGATAAAAGGTATTTATAAACTTTGTTGATGACAAAATGAAGATCACTTAAACTTTATTTATAATATCTTGTTATAAGTTTTCATGTTAGAAGAATGGAATGTTCATCCCAAATTAATTAATAATTCCTATTTTTATTGTTAATTATGTCATAATTATTGATACTTTGCACTTAACTTAGCAACATATATTATTTATAGATAAATTATTTTTTTCATTAGTAATATGCTTTTATCTTATATATCACCAAATTTTTGTAATATTATTTTTAAATATTATATTTTATATTATTGATTCTTTTAAATTTATTTTTTACATATAAACATGGGCAAAACTGACTATCATATATTTAAAATTGGACCAATTGATTTGACTGAAATCTTTCTAGTGATTTCCATGTTATCTGTTTAATTAAATAATTTTATAATTGATGAAAAATTGGTTAAACAAATCCAAAATCAATATAGAAAAACAAGTTGAAATAATATTTTACAAAATTATTTATTTTTTAAAATTTAATCTAAATTTTTCAGAACACAAAAACACAAATTTAATAAAGATTACACAAAGGTATAAATTATTTTACTAATTATTATTAATTTTTATTTTATAAAATATATAATTTAGTCATTTATATTAATTTAAAATTCTTTTATATCTTAACTTCTTATAATTTTATATTATACTAAATGTTAGTTTTCTTTTTATTCTAAATGTAAACTTATTATTTTTAATAAACCTTGTTGAATTTTGTTATAACTTAAACATAATATTATAATATATTTGATTTAGATTTATATATTTCTACTATTAAAAATATATAAAATAATATTTTATTTTAACTTTTAATGTTATAAAATTATAATATTATTTTATTATTATCAATATTAATTTGACTAAATTCAATACTTAAATTATTAAACCTTAAATTAATATCTTAACCAATTATTCTAGTTTTAAAAACATTGCTAATTATATTTATTTTGGCAATCACTTTGACTGAAAAAGTGTGAAAAAAATTGTCAGTATTAAAATTTGCCGAAATTATCGTGATTTGTCAATTATAACCCGCAGATGTCCCTGAAAGAGCCAGTTAGTGCCAATGCGAATAAAAGGATAACATGGTCAATAGGTTATATAACGGCTATTTCCATAAACATTAATAACTATTTCTCATTTCCTTTTTCACCGTCTTTACTACATATATATATAATCCTTCTCAATGTAATTTTCCTTCACCATTCAATTCATTGTCTCTACCCGCCAATCGAAACATTCTTCATAGGGCCTCTCTAATCTCTCTCAATTTTGTTGTTAGTCAATTCAATTTGATTTTGTTTAGTCTAATAATCTGTTTTTGCAGGTTTTGTTTTGTGCTATCTTTTCTTTGCGTTTTTTGTGCTATTTTCTATATTGTTTTCTGCTCCTTTTTTTTTTTTTTCTTTACCTAACAATGGATGCAGGATCTTTGAGATTTTCCCCAATCATCAAGGCAAGATCATGCTACCCTCTTCAGCAACAATTTATTCAAAGAAAGAGTTGCAAAGAAAATGTAAGAACATTAGTGCAATCTTTTTTTCTCCATGATTTTGTAATGTGTGTGTATAACTTAGATGATTTCTCTGTAAAGTTTTTCGATCAAGGTTTTAAATTTAAATTGACGTTTTTATTGATAATCATTTGGTGTTTAATCTGTATAACTAGATTAGATGGTTAAATAAATGTATACATGATAAATCTTGATTTCTCCTTTTGAATTTGTTTATGAAAAACAAGTGTTTTGATTCTTTTGTGTTCGTATTTTTGTCATTGTAAACACCATCAGTTGGACAGATTCATTCCAAATCGGTCAGCAATGGACTTTGATTATGCTCACTACATGCTAACTGATGGGAGCAAAGTTAAGGAAAATTCAGTTGGGAGCTCTCCATCTAAAGACGTTTACAGGAAGCAGCTCGCAGAATTATTTAACATGAACCGGACCCGAATTCTTGCCTTCAAGAACAAGCCACCTGAGCCACTTGACTCAATTTCTCATCAGATCTCCACTCTTAACCGGGATAATAAATCAGCCAAGCCTCGACGAGTTATTCCTCAGGTGCACTACTAAGATCTGATTAATATTCCATCAATCTTCTTTAATTTTAATGCTTATTTTATAAGCAAAGGTTTGATTTTCTCTAGTAGGTCTGAGTGTGTATTTGGATGAGTATTTACAAAATTGATTTGAATGAAATCGATTTTAGTTAAAATTTATTTTAAAGAGAAGTGATTTATCTTTGAAGGATTTTATCTTTGAAGTGATTTATCATTGAATGCTTTTATCTTGAAAGCAAGTTTGCTATAAAATGTAAATTTTCACCTCAGTGCAAAAGCTACTTTTTATCACTTCTAGTCAAACTGAGGAAAAATCAATTTTATCTAGGAATAACCAAACATTTGTAATCAAGTTCGACTCTAGCCTGGTAAAATCAATTCTCATTATTCACAGCATGATACCAAACATACTCTAAATGGGATATTTTTCAATTTAAGTAGGTCTGAGTTGTAATCTTAATTAATTGTGTTTGTGTGCTAAACCATTTTATACAATTTTGTGCTAATTTATTTGTTGGTCATCATCAGACTTCTGAGAAGACTTTGGATGCTCCGGATCTTGTGGATGACTATTATCTGAATTTACTGGACTGGGGAAGCAGCAGTGTTCTTGCAATTGCACTTGGAAGCACAGTGTACTTGTGGGATGCAAAAATCCATTCTACTTCAGAACTTGTGACAGTTGATGATGAAGATGGCCCTGTCACATCCGTTAGCTGGGCTCCTGGCGGATGTCATATAGCTGTTGGTTTGAACAGCTCTAAAGTGCAACTATGGGACACATCTAAACATAAACAGGTGTATCTTTATCTTAAAAAAAAAATGGGTACTCAATTAAATTACTCCCTGTTTATTTCTACTTTACTAATGTTGTTATTCTTGTTTGTTTTTGCAGGTGAGAACTTTGAGAGGTGGTCACAGGCAGCGAGTTGGGTCTTTGGCGTGGAACAACAACATACTCACCACAGGAGGGATGGATGGTGGAATTGTGAACAATGATATAAGAATCAGATCACATATTGTTGAAACCTACAGAGGGCATCAGGAAGAGGTTTGTGGGCTAAAATGGTCAGCTTCAGGTTCACAATTAGCCAGTGGAGGGAATGACAATCTACTTTTCATATGGGACAGAGCTGCAGCATCTTCTAATTCAGCAACACAGTGGCTTCACAGGCTTCAAAATCATACATCTGCTGTAAAGGCCCTTGCCTGGTGTCCCTTCCAAAGGAATTTGCTAGCTTCTGGTGGTGGCAGTGGCGATTGCTGCATCAAGTTTTGGAATACTCATACAGGTGCATGCTTGAACTCAATTGACTCTGGGTCTCAGGTATGTTCCCTGCTGTGGAACAAGCACGAGAGGGAGTTACTCAGCGCTCATGGTTTTACACAGAATCAGTTAACACTTTGGAAATATCCTTCAATGGTCAAGATGGCAGAGCTCACTGGACATACTTCCAGAGTTCTTTTCATGGCACAGGTAATTTGTTTTTTTCATTTTGTTGAGCACAAACCTGATTAGGCGTCATTTTTTGAGGATTTTTCTCATTAGTGTAATGTCATCATTCTTCAGAGTCCAGATGGTTGCCGAGTAGCATCAGCAGCAGCTGATGAAACATTGAGGTTTTGGAATGTGTTTGGAGCTCCAAAAGCAGCAACTAAAGCTGCACCAAAAGCTAGAGCTGAGCCATTTCCACATGTGAATAGAATACGATAATAAGCAAAGCGATATTTGTTGCCTCGGCAAGCACTAACAGATTGATGATAGCAGATGTAAATACATCCACCATTCATTTAATCATGTAATTGCTGGCAATCTGCAATGTTTTGTTGCATACATATGATCACAAAAAACATCATAGGATCAGTGATTCAGTGCCAAGTAATTACTGTAGGAGAGACAATAAAGAGAAAGAAAGGGGTGTATGTAAAATTTATGGGATTCGATGTACATTGTAACATATTAGCAGTGGAAAAGAAAAAAATAACACTTTTTTTCCCGTGGATGTAGTCACACACCCGTGATGAACCACGTATATCTGTGCCACCTGGTTTTTAATTTTGAGTCTTTTGACAACTCATTCTTTATAATGGAAAGGTAAGGAATATGAGATGCAAACTGAAAATGATCAGGATAAAACAAAGGTGACATTTTTGCATTCAGGTATTTGGAATTGTTGAATGAAGATAAGATAATTTGTATTTCAGTTGAATAGATCTAACTTAAAATATGTATTTGAGATATATTACCACCCAATTTTTATCCAACGTAACAATTCATGAAATATGAATGCATGAATGTGTGAACTGAGAATCAAAATGATTTTGGACAAACATAGGGAATAACTTGGCATCATCATATTGACTTGGTTTTCTTTTATTAGACCCTTATACTAAGAAAAGTTGAAAAAAGAAAAGGAACCAACTAATTAACTCATTAATTACGATTTTCCATTTTTAAATCCTAACTAGTGTTCTAATGAAATTTTTATCATTAAAATATATAATAATTGTAAACAACACAGTTTTTAACATACTTTTTCAAAACACTGTTTTTTATCAAGTCAATTTTACATTAGTCTTATTAAAATGGTTAATAATAAAGTGTAAAGTCATTATTCTTCTTTAGCACACTGTTAAATTAAAGAATTAATAAGAGCAGTTTCATAATTTTTCAAAGCAAAACCAAAACTAATATTAAAAGAAAAGAAAAAAAATAAGTTTACCATCCCACTCCTCATTCCACGTCATTTTCTTACACCCATTGGTTACACAATTACATAACAATCAACATTTATATTCATAACAAGAAGGAATTATTAAAGGATGAATGCTAAAGAGAAAGAAGTTTATTTATTTACATCTTCAAGTGACAAAGCCTACAAAATGAATATTTACTAATTTTTTTTCCATTATTTTCATGTAATTTTGAACATTTTAACCCATAAACAAAACAATTTTGGATTTTCATATTTTGTAACTCTTCTAATAATTTTTTCGGTATATATTTTTAAATTAATCAATAATATAATTCAGGAGAAAATTAAAATAAAGTAAAAATAAAATAATACTTTTATAATTATTGTTACAATATCAGCATTATCAACGTACAACATAATTCACAAATTTGCTCGCGAGATGTGTGGGTCCATGTCTAGTTGTGATAAATGTTGTACGCTGTTCATGAATAAAACATCAATTTAATATAGTAAAAGGACACAACGATCAATTAATTCATCTTTGATATCGGCATTTAACTATCATTGTTAAAGACTAAATTAATCTAAGCATATCAAAATTTGGAATTTATTCCACAAAATCTACTTCTGACAAAGATTAAAATGGTTTTTCGTAATGCCAAAAAGAAATAAATTAACCAGTAATTTTTAAAATCGTGAATCACATTATTTTTTATCATATGAAAATCCAAATTAACTAGTACTTTATCAGATATTATTTTAGATAATGTGATTAGAAAATAAGACAAAACAAATAACTCACATTTAGTAATATTGATTTTACATTTCAGATATGATTTTTCATGTTTTAGATGTGATTTTAAAAAGTTAATAATTATAGCATATTTTGATTTTCATCCAGCATCACTAGACACCTATCAAGTTTAAAATTGGTGATAGCAATTTTCATTATCTTTTTTTTATTTTGATGTGAAAAATTGGTATTACATTCATATGTAGTTCCAAACATGTTGACAATGTGTTTGGAGTGATAATGCGTCAAGTGAAAATTAGTTAAACTTTCGTGCTGAGTATGAAACAGAAACATATCACTCCTAATTTAAAGTTGTGAATTATATTATTTTCTATCATACTAAAAGCTAAATTAACTATCACTTAATCAAGTATTATTTTGGCTAATATGACTAAAACAATAAAACAAAATAAATGACTTATATCAACATGTTTGCTTTAACATCTCACATATGAATTTTCAGGTTTTGAATGTGATTTTAAGAAGTTAATAATAAGTGTATTTGGTTCTTCATTTAACACCATTAGACACGTATCAAGCTTAAAGCTATTGAGAGCAACTTTCACTTTTTCCCTCATATTTTTCATTTTGACGTGAAAATCTGGTCTTACATACAATATAAATGTTGCTTAAAATATGTTGATAATGTGTTTGGAGTGATCGTGCATCAAATAAAAATAATTAAGTTTCTGTGTCAAGCCTAAAGCAATAACAAATCGGTCACAACTTAAAATTGTAAATTATATTCTTTTTAAGATATGAAAAACTAAATTAAATAGCACTTAATTAGGTATTATTTTGGCTAATGTGACTTGAACAGGGAAACAAAATAAGTGATTCATATTTAGCATGTTTGGTTTTACATCTCGTATATGATTTTTTACATTTTGGATGTGATATTAAGAAGCCAATAATTACAATGCAATTCGTTCTTCATCCAACACCATTATACAAATATCGAACTTAAATTTACTAAGCACAATTCTCCTTTTCTTTCCATTTTGACATCAAAAATTGGTCTTACATACATTATAAATGTTGTTCCAAATATGTTGATAATGTGTCAGGAGTGATGGTACGCCAAATAGAAACTAATTAAGTTTTCACATCAAGCATGAAACAACATATCACTCACAATTTAAAGCCATAAATTATTATTTTTATGGTATGAAAAGCTAAAATAACTAACACTAAATCAAGTATCATTTTGGCTAATGTGACTAGAACAGAGAGACAATAAATTACTCACATCTAGCATGTTTGGTTTTACATCTCCGATATAATATTTCACATTTAAGATGTGATTTTAAGAAGCCAATAATATTAGTATGTTTGGTTTTTCATCTAGCATCACTAGACACATCAAAATTGAAGATACGGAGAATAACTTTTACTTTTTTTCATTTTGCCGTGAAAAATTAGTCTTACATACATTTTAAATATTGTTCCAAATATGTTGATAATGTGTTTGAAGTGACTGTGTGTCAAACAAAAATCAATTAAGTTTTCACATCAAACTTGAAGCAACAACAACATATCATTATCAATTTAAAGTTGCGAATTAAGTTATTTTCTGTGATATGAAAAACTAAATTAACAAGCACTTAATCAGGTACTATTTTAGCTAACGTAACTAAAACAAGATAAAATAAACCTCACATTTAACATATTTGATTTTATATTTTTTATATAACTTTTTACATTTTAAATATGATTTTAAGAAACTAACAATTATAGTTTGTTTGGTTCTTCATTCAGCACCATTCAACGCATATCAAACTTAAAACTATTGAAAACAACTTTCACTTTTTCTTTTTTTTTCATTTTAACGTGAAAATTTTGTGTTATATACATTATAAATGTTGTTCAAAACATGCTGATAATGTTTGTAACGATGATGCATCAAATGAAACATAATTAAATTTTCGATTGAGCCTGAAGTGACAATATATCTTTGTCAATTTTTCCCGTTAGTTCAAAATTTTGGAGAGCCTACCACTAAAGCAATCATAATAAAGTTTTCATATCCCAAATTTTCAACGAGTTCCAAACAATGCACGTTGTCTATGGCATGAATTACGAATGGAGTCCAATAAAAGTGAATTTTCAGCTGTGACAAAACTCCCTCTGATTACCCTATCTAACAGATTTAGTGTTTGTCAATTTCATATACTAAATCGATGTTTTAGCTTGCCACATACTATGCGCCATTTATATAGAATGCGTGTAGCTTTTGACATAGAAATGCAAGAAGAAAAATCTAAAAATAGTGATGAGAGATACTAACAAAAAGGCTTTGCAAAACATAAGACAATATGCAGAATAATGAGAATTCCACAAAGTTTCTTTCGCCCAATTTATCCACCAAACATTCTTGAACCCTCAAACAAGGATAAAGAAAAGTGAGAATACAATTCCACAAGCCAAATCACTAAACAAAGACTCGTGATTAAAGAAGAGGGTCCCTAAGAGCTCTTCAATTCAGCATCTTTGTTGGTTGGCCTCAAATTCCTCCATAGATACCTCCCACTAGCCATGTCAACGAAACCCCAAAATCCATTCTGAATCATCTGAAAACCCAATCAAGATTCTGGTCATTAATTAACCAAATCTAACACCCCCAACAAGAAAATTCTAAGTTTGTTCCAATAAAAACCTCTGCGATAACCACCACATTAGTATATAAAATAAATACACAAATCCCCAAAGTCCTTAAGAATCACAAATATCATCTCCAGGAAATTAACTTATCCACCGCCAAAATTATCAAAACATGAATTTGGGGGTTTATTCCCCACTCCCCAACAAAAATTCTCTATATTTGATCCAACATGAACCTTTGCGGCAAACACATTTGTCTCAAAAATACACAAATTCACAATTTCTTATGAATCACATATATCAACTACAGAAATTTTGCACTTAAAAAAAAAATACTTATCCACAGCCAAATTCTCAAACATGAATTTGGAAGTTCATTTTTTTATCTCTAAAAAAAAAATCTTTAATTTGTCTTGAAAAACTGTGCAGCAACCTTAACAACCCCAATTGTTCATTCTAGGAAACTAATCATCCGCCACTAAAATTTTCAAAGCTGAATTTGCATAATGAGGGTCATTGCAGAAACAGAACTTTTAGGTTACCTTTTTGAAATCAAAATCTTCCTTCTTGGAGGATTTATCTTCTTCGGCTGAATCCTCGGCAAACACCTCGATTTTCGTGTCAGAACGCACCGTTTTCCACGCAAAATAACCCGCCAGCACCGCGGAGAAGAACACCAAGATGAACCTTAAAGGGCACATCTCTCACAACAATTACACAACACCAACGAAAAAAACAACAACGTACTTTCAATTTCAAGGTATGATTTTTCAGGAACAGAACTGAAAAGAGGGAAAAATTGTTGACAACCCAGGAAGGAACAAGTGTACGAGAATGTTGGGTTGAGTTTATTTTAATTTTTCTTTTTTTAAGAGAAGATAGAGGGGATGGGTGAAGGAGCCTAAAAGAAAAACAAGAACGCGTTGAGTTGTTCCTTTGTTTTTCTTTGGAGAAAGAAAATTCTCAACCACCCCTTTGTGACTTTGAGGGTTTCTTTGCTTGAGAATGAGATTTGTTTACAATGTCAAAAGGTAGCTTCTCCAACTGCTCTCATTTGCATATTGGCCTATTGGGTCAGCATTTTTGGCTAGGTCCTCTGTGATGATGATGGTGACAAAAATCAAAAATAGAATATTATACAAAAAATTTAATTGTCATGTAATAATAGTTAATAGTTACACTGTCATCTAATCTAATATCGCTATATATGCGGGTTGTTTGTTAACTTTTGTAATATTTAGTTTTAACATGTTTTAACAACGAGTTTTGATTGGATCATAACTAATTAATCACGCATGTAAATTGAAGAAATTATTAATTAATTTATTTAATTAAATTAAATTAGCGCGTGTTATTCTGAAGTCAACTTTGGAGGTTGGCGTGCATCTAGAAGATAGCCCTGAACTAGTGTGGCCAGCTCACACCATGATATGATACAAGTGACTTTAAATATAATTTGGGTCCTTATCTAATTCATTGCTATCGTTGGTAGAAAAAATATATATAGAATAAATTATATAAATATTTTTTAAAAGTTTAAAAAATTATATAATTATTTTCTATTATTTTTTATTTTTATATTAATTTTTTAAAAATATATATATATAAATATTATCTTATATATTATACTATCACTCATTTAAACAGTACATTGATATTTTTTTAAACATTACAATAATTATAATTATTAAAAAATAAGTGTCAGTATAATTTTATAAAACTTTATAGAATATTTATGTAATTTGTTTAAAAATATACTAATTTGATTTAGTGTCAAAAACAACTTTTGTTTTTTCTTTTGTTTTTAATCGGGGCTCTCGTAATCCGTTGACATTGTCCCTGTTTTTGGAAAATTACATTAAGGAACGAAATTGTACAGACTCTTTCAAATTTAGTTAAGAAGTTCAAGAAATAACGATTATAAAGTATAATTAGTCATAATGGAATTTGATTTTAAAATAAAAATTGTAACGTCATATTTAGTCAAAGTAAATACTTTTTATCATCATTCAATAATCCCATCAAAAGGCTTCTTTAAACGTATGATATTCAATATCATTGAGTGTTTTGACAACATAAGAATTAGGCCCTTTAGCATAATTCAACATCATTAACAAGTAAAATATCTCTCCACCTATAAGGGATACAAAATGAAGTCTTCCAATAGAAAGTCCCTTTTTATAGGGAGCCAATTCATGTTCTCTATCCTTCCAAAAACAAATTCCAAGATAATTAATTGTAACACAACTTCTTTGCTTGAGGAAATTTCTTGTTAGCATCTATCCAGATCAAAAAATTGGTTATGAATAAATGGATTGTTAAGAACATTATTAAGTAGATCGACATCATCAAAAACCATTACTTGTTCATTAGACATCATCAAATGGATTGTTCATTAAAGAAAATAATAACTTTTCAATTGTATGTTTTCTATGGTTGATATCAAAACTAAAGATGCTCCGAGAAGCATCATAGGTAGACAAATATTTATAATCATATTACATGCCGATTTCATCAATATATTGAGAGTCTTTGTTGCCACATGCACCACTATAAAAACTTGTATTTACATAAACATGTCCTTTGTTTATATAATTAATAGAGTGAGTATGATTACACCACTCAACATTTATATGAGCATTGAACTTCAACAATAAATGTCTATAATAAGGAACCATGAAGATGTTATCTAAAAATGATTCTCCTTTTTTAATTGATACGTCATTATCTCACCTCTTATTTATTGGATAACCATCTTGGTCAACAACAGTGTAGTCAATATATTATTTTGGGAAAAACTTTGAACACTTGCCATTTTGAATGCATGGTGAATTTCTATTTTGAACCTTACATGGTTCGTGCATCATTAAAGATGTAATTGTTTCAACTAACTCTGATCAAGATCTTTGTCAAAATTATTCTATCTATATCATCAATATACATATCTTGAATAAGGATGTATTAAAAAAGAGAATGTGAACATGGTATAAATCACGCTTTTGAAATTCAATTGTGTTGAAAATTGAAAAAATAGAAGACCAAATGATATTATTAATTAGGAAGATTCATAAAATTGTACTAACAAATGAACAAACAAATTTAAAAATATGAAATTCAATATAACAATAAATCTAATTAATTATATAAAGAAAATATTACTTGCTTTGACTCTGCCAAAAATTTGTTCTTTCTTAATTCTTTAATGAGTTTATCAAACTTGATTTTGAACAACCTACTAACTAAATTAGGATGGTAGTGTGACAGAAGTTTAAATTTCGTTAAAAAAAATCACCAATTTTAGTCACTTATGATTGCATGTGAAAGTAACAAATATATTAAGATATTAGTCTATCCACATCATAATTATAAAATTTGAATCACTCATTGACTCGATTAAGATATCCAGTCACTGGTTCATTGGTTGAATTAGTGGATCAATAATTGAACTACATAAACCTATATAAGTAATATAAAATAAAAATAGATATATGTATATCATATATTTTACATCTATTTATTAAAACTTATGTTAATTTAGTGGTTAATTATGTTCTAACAAGTTTTAAAGATATAAGTTCAAACCTAGCCAACTACAGTTTTTGTTGTATTTTTCTTAACAGTAATAATTTTTCTTACTAGTATCGAATTTTTCTAGTTCTATCAGTCCTTGAAACAATTTTATCTTCTCCATATTACTATATCTCTAAAGTCAATAACTTTATATGAGGAACTACTAAACCCAATCACTTGTTGTCATTACTCTTCAATTTCTATTGAGGTTTATATGTAGAGGTGCTCAAATTTGATGAATGATCAATTTCTAGGTTTCGTCATAAACCTAGTTGGTTACTTCTAATTACATAAATCAATAGTTCAAATCAAACTCAAAGGTAAGGCATTTCCCATTTTTTAGGAACTTATGTACCAAAAACAACGATATCTCCAATTATAGCCCCTTTAGGGAGTAAAATATATTTTTTCCCACCATCCCCATAGTGTATGAGACAAGTGTATGCATTCTATTAGGGTCATATTCTATGGTTACGATTCTACCATATATGTTTTTTTAATTTTGTCAAAAATCAATTTTACAGTATAAACACTTATAACCCCCCTCCCCCC
>JAMLFT010002759.1:0-24192 GCA_026544285.1 Pachyrhizus erosus | reverse complement strand
AAATTTATAAATGTTCCAAAAAATTTTATTGTTTTTTTCTTAAATATATTTTTAGTTGTTGATAAATAACTAAATTTTGTTCTTGATCTCTAATAATTTTTTTAAAATTTTTTAGTTTCTGATAAATTTAAAATATTGTTTTTAATCTTTGTTATTAACATACTATTGTTAAAAATTAGGTTATCTATTGATTGACATATATGATAAGTTTCATTTAAGTTAAAATTTAATACTATAACAATTTTATTCATACAAGTAAATTTAAAAATAGTCAATTAATAAACAACTTAGTAGTTAATTATAATTTATTATTAATGAGGATTAAAAATAAAACTTTAAGTTTATCAAGAAATAAAAACTTCAAACAAAATTATTATAGACCAAAAAGAAATTGGTCATTTATGAAGTACAAAAACATATTTAAGTCTTATTTTTTTTTACATATATAAGGTTTTTAATTTTATATTCATATTTTCAAATTTATTCAATAATAATTTCGTTTTGAAAATTGATGATATTTTTTTACATTAGATTCATTATTAAATATTTGTTTTGAAATAAATATTATACATATATTTAATATCAATTATTTTAATTATTTTTATCTTATTTTAAATATTAATAAATTAAGAAAATTAATTAAAATTATGATATTTAATCAAGATATAGAACAATTGTGAGAATATAAAAATAAATTTTATATACAAATATGTAAATTAAACATATAAATATGAAAACTATGATATTGAATCTTGATAATTTATTTAGTCATAATACAATAATTATAATAATCTAATATGTGATATATTAATTGTGAGATTTATTTTATGTAAAATTAATAATTAATTTATAATTGGTAAATCATAATTAAATATTATATAATATTTTAATATTTTTGAAACAATAAATAATTTCTAAAAATTTATTGTTTCAAAAATTTTATTATTTTTTTGCTTCTAAAACTTGTTAATTAAGGTGATGATGAGAAATTATTTACATTTCGAAAATAATAGCAACAACCAAAATAAAGGGACAATATAATGTTAATAATTTGTATTTATTTATCAATTTTTTAATATTTAATTATTTATTATAAATAATTAAGATAACTATTATTCAATTAATTTAATTTAATTATTAATTAATATATTAAGTAATTAAATATTTTTATCTTTATAAAGACTTATAACTATATTATGTATATAAATAAATCTGAAAAGTTTTTCATATCGTAGTAAATTCGAATGTAATTGACACGCTTAAAATACATTTCAATATTTTAAGAATAATAATTTCAGTGTATATATGATGTATTTAATTTGATTATTTTATATTAAACAAATATAAAATATATTTAAATTATGTTATCTAAATTTTATTTTTAAGACATAATTATGTTAAAGAAATTTAAACTAACTAATGAATAAATGTTTTAAATAAAATTGAAAATATTTTAATTTTACTTATTTTAAAAAAATATAATACGAACCTTTAAATAGTATTTAACATTATAGTGTTTAATTTTGTTTTAAAAAAAGTACAATTGATTGACCAAATTTTAATTTCCAAATAAATAATTTTCTTATTTACTAATTTATTTAACGAACATTTTAATTAATCTTCTAATTCTCAATTCTATATTTCATGTAATAATATTTAAAAAATCTTTTAATTTCCTAACCTATATACACAACTAAATGACAATTTAATTTTTCACTATATTTTAAGAAATTTCTAAAATTTTAAATCTTTTAATAATGTTAATAATTTCAAATCAATTCACATATTAAATTTAGATATTTAATGTGTATAAATTCAAAGCAGTTAATACCTTGACCAATTTTTTAAACCAATTCATAAATTAAATTTAGATC
Source organism: Pachyrhizus erosus (assembly GCA_026544285.1). NCBI lineage: Eukaryota > Viridiplantae > Streptophyta > Magnoliopsida > Fabales > Fabaceae > Pachyrhizus > Pachyrhizus erosus. Next base: position 22,318 of record JAMLFT010002759.1, on the reverse strand, counting down.
TTTAATTTTTATAATTTAATTTTTAAAAGTCTAAATCTAAATATTATTAATTTTTTCCTATATGTGTAAATAAAATGATATAATGATTACATAAATATTATGAAGTATATTTATCATAAAATTATTTTAATTTGTCTTAAAATACACAATATCTCTATTAATTTATTGTATATATACATTTGAACCTCAATGACATAAAATGTATGTGGTTTCTTCTTAGTTTGTTAATGATATCAAATAAAATTAATTTAAATAAAATAAATTTAATGCATTATAATGTTATTGTTTGTTTATTGATAATTGATTTAATTTTTTTAATTAAAAGAATAATATTAAATCAAAATATGCATGAATACCAATATCACAAAAAAAAAATTCATAACACATGATTTTAATTTAAATTAACTTGATAATTGATATATAATAATTATATGAATTTCTAATTCATCAAAATTTTTAAGTGTTACCAACTTTTATCGAGTTATTTTTTATAAAGTTTTACTATTTAATACCATAAAAAAATCGTTGACCAAAATTTTTTTACTGTTACATAAAATTTGACATTTTTATATTTAATTATGTTCATGTATCAACAAAACTCAGTGAAACCTATAATGAAAATTATTCAAAATATTATAAAATATTGACTTATATATAAAAAATAGAATTTAGATGAAAATGAAAATTATTGTTACCCATTATAGTAGATTATCCGTCAACAATAAATTTTGAACTACTTATTAAAGATGTTATTATTATTAGGTATCATTTTAAATAAAATAAAAAAATTATATTAACATGTATAATAAAACCAAAATAAAATATTAATTATCTTCAAAATGTGTAACATATAAAAAAAATATAGAAATATTAAATCTTTAAAATATCAAATTAGAAAATAATGTATAAACTCATATGACAATTATTCAATTTTATTTGTTTAAATAAAAGAAAAAGCAATGCACTGAATTTTCAAATATTATGATTATTGAATTTTTTAAAATCATTTACATATAATATAAAAATTTATAAATAAAAATGTATCTAATAATTAATAATTAATATAAATAAGGATTGCTTAAATTTACATCATTTTATATGATAAAATTTAACATAAAAATAATTAAAAATTAATTATAAAGAAATTAAGAAAATATTATATCTTCATAAAAAAATAAAAAAATATATAATATAAAATATAATGTCAAGTTTATTAATTTGTTCTAAAAATGGACGAAAAAAAAATCATCAAACTAATGCAGAGTCACTTATTTTTTATTTTTGTATGTATATATGATAATTAACTTTTAATCATAATAATAATAATTAACAATAATAATAATATTAATATTAATATAAATATGGTTCTTTCATATTGATTCCATTAATAATAATAATATAACAATAAATTTATTTCATATTCATAACACCTTTATAAAACATTATAACTCTTTATTAGTATTTATTAAATATGTTAAATATCATACACATAAAACCTTAATAATATTACTAAATATCATATTTATTAAATATAATATTATATACTTAAAAAACTTCAATACCATTAATGCATTATACTTAAAATTTTATTTTAAAAGCTCTTCGAAAATTTTAAAAAATAATTATTGTAAATACATTAAATCAAATATATATTAATATTTTAGCTTAATTTCATTTTCTGCCCTCCAAATTTTTACAATTTTGTGAATTTTATCCCTTTTTTTGCAATTTTGTCTTCTAATTTACAAAATATTGTAAATTTTGTCTCCACGTAAAAAAACTGTCGCGATTAGTAAAAATATCGTTAGAAAATTGTTTTAATTATGACGGTTTAAAAGAAAATTTGCTACAAAATATTTTAATTAAAGCCAAAATTTGAGATGTCTTATAATTTAGGAGCAAAATTTATAATATTATAAAATTTTAAGGTAAAAAAATATAATTAAGCTTAATAGTTTTTTACTATAGTTGTCTAGTTGAAGAACAATCGGGTTAAACCCCTGTCGTAAGTGATAAAATATAAGATAATATTATTATTTTAGAATACTAAGTAACACTAAAAACAAGTTTGTAATAATACATCTAATGCTGTCAGTTTTAAGAAGTTTTCTTGTAATTTTTTCATATTAATTTCCTTCCAATTATTTAACATATCTCCCTCTCCCTTCCCTGTCTCTAAATATGTAGATTTTTTTTTAAATCACATAATTACTTTAAAACACTACATGACATTTTAAAAAAAAATTGTACATAATTTATGTGTTTCATTTTTAATTATTCATGATAAGATCTAATAATAATTATTTTTTTTAAAACTTTAATTTTACATCAAATTTTTAAACTTTTGAACTTTTAAAAATATTTTATACCTTAAATCCAACACAAAACTCTATCTATTGAAATAAAAATAATAATTTAAATGTTTGACATAATAAAAATCAATAGAAAAACCAAATTTACTTAATTTTTTTTTAAAAACATAATTGACTCAAACAAAACCTTAAAGAATCAAAATCTAACACAACCTAAATTAAATGAAAAAAAAAGCATAATTAAGTAAAAGAAAAATCTATTTATTTATATGAAAAATTAAATTAAATTTATTTTTAGTTTTTATAATTTTACAAATATATAATTTTGATTTTTATAAAAATTTAATAATACATTTGATCTTTAACATTTTTAAAATTGAATAATTTTAGTCCATTATAATTTGTTATTCAAAATTAAATAAAAAATATTGACGTGATTTTAATTGATAACATGTGTAAATAATTTATTTATGTAAAGAAATAATATTACTAAAAATAAAAATAAAATTTATTTTAATATATTTTAAAAATTATTCTATTCAAATAATTATATTTAATTTTTAAAATATATTAAAATAAGTTTTATTTTTCATTTTTAATATTAATTTTCTACTTGAATAATTAATCAAACATGTTATCAATCTTGGTTTGTCTAATTTTAGAAAACAAATTTATATTGGACTAAAATTATTTAATTTTAAAAATTTTAAGATCAAATATGCAATTAAATTTTCTGAAAATCAAAATTGCACAATTATGAAAGTATTGAAATCAAAAGTAAATTGAAGAAAAAAAATTTAAAATTTGAACAAGAGAAAAAAAAATAAAAAATTTCAAATTGTATTTTTAAAATAAGTTCTTCTCTCATTTATCTTTAACCAAAAAAAAAATACAACATTACCAATTTTTTTTTTCCTTTTCAATCTTTACTCAATTACTCCTCGACCAATCAGTTTAAGATTTTTTATTTATTTACTTAGTGCATTTAAGATTGAAGTTAAAAAAAGACAACTAATGTTGGGCCACGTGGGTCCATACTGATCAACAAGTATATTACTTCTGGATAGAGTCATAGAGATAATGCTCTGTTTGGTTTTGAGCTTGGCTTGTAATTCAGTGTCTACAACATCTCAAGTCTCAGGTCTCAACCTGAATTCTCAAATTCCACTTTGAGTATGGGAGTTCTACCATTTCTCTTGGTTCCACCTCTATGTGCTGCTTCTGTATCTGCATCTCCAAGGTATAAATTTTCCCTCTAATTCATTTTTCTTAACAATTATGTGCATTTGTGTCATCTTTCTCTGCACTCTTGAAATGCTCATTATATTCATGTGTTGTTCTCTAATATATATTTGTCTCCCACAAATGTTATGAATTATTATTATTATTCTTCTTTGGTACTACGATCAGTTAATTTTCTTTAGTACATTTCGCTAATAAAGGTTGGTTATATAAATACCAACCTTTATTCTCCATTATATACATACTCTGCATTTTTTTAGTACATTAATTTTGCCCTGCTTTATCTTGCTGTGAAAATTCCGCTATATTCTCTTTAAAAAAATTTAGCCAATATCGGTAGCATAAATAAATGTATAGAATTTCTATGGTTTTGGTATGTAAAAAAGTGATAGAAGTGGGAGGAACCCTCAATAGTATAGGTAGGCTGCAATGCCATGTTGGGGCTGTCAGCGAAGATTCACCTAAAGAATTATTGCACAGGCTCGAACCATAGATAGTTCCATTTAGTTGTAGCTACTCAACTGGTCTATAAACATCAAGGATCTCTAAGGGGAGGGTTGCCCACCAAACTGGGAAAGTGGCATCAGGAGGATTTAGAATTTCTATCATTTTATTATATTCTATAATTTTCTGAACACTAAGTAGCTAGATTTCTATTCAAAATGGATTCTTCTAATGTATGGAGTTATCATGCTTCTTGAGAAGCATTTCTCTTGACCACGTGCTTCAAACCTTGGATAAATCCAGGTGCATGGAGGATGCAAATTTCAACTATGCTAATTCTAACAGAGTCTCCACAATAACAGTGAAAAGATTTTCAAGAAGGATGATTCTTCAGTTTCTGGGGATTAATCACATGATATGTTTTGCTTCTCCTGCTTTGGCTGCACCAATTATGCCAGACATGAAGGAGCCTGAAGTCATACGGTTTGTCCGTCTTTCCTCCCTTTTCCTATGTTACCTGCTCATGTTTTTGTGTAATGAATATTGTTAGTGTATTGTGATTTGTGATTTACTACTTTTTATGTGAAGCATCTAGGACTTTGAAGCTACCTAGTGGAGTGAGAATTCAAGGTAAACAATTCTTAACTTCAATGTTATATTCCTTTAGTAAAATGAAGTATGTGCGTATGGGAGAAATTGTTGATGCAAGAAGACTTTGAGGTTTCACACTGATGAATCTCATTCTGTCTGATGCAAAGGCTTACAGCCTTATTTTCTCTTCATTTGTGTGTGTTTTTTTTCCCAAATCCCATTGTATAACAGTATGATTAAGCAGAACCTGATTCTTTCATGCTTCTTCAAAATGGGAGTGAAAATACAATTGGTTCTTTGATAAAAACATTGAAACCTTATGGATTTTACTGTCCCTTCTGATTGAAAGAAATCAAGCTATCAATACAAGTCTTTATACATAAATAGGTATTCATATCAAGTTTTCAAATTAGATATTGTTGAAGGAGAAGGATCAGAAGCACATGATGGAGATCTGGTTAAATTCAATTATGTATGTAGGCGCGCAAATGGATACTTTGTTTTCAGGTAATTGCATACTGTGAATTTTCATTTACATGGTATTGCACTGATTGTCATGCCCCAATTCATTATGGGATTCCAAGACATACAATCTTTTAATTTCTTGTTTCATATTTTTCCCTTCAATTGTCCTCAAGCCAGTTTATCTGACCTAAACCTGAAACTGCTTCATGGTTTGGTTTCATACTCTAATTCATGATAGTACAGTGGACCAATTCAGTGGAGAAAGTAATCCTGTTATACTTCCTTTAGATGAGAACCAGGTCAGTTTCTTTCATTCAACTTGTAGGGTCCAGTGAACTCTTAAATATGTTGTACCATTCAATTTTAGATGAGGTTGCATTGTCATTTTTTTTTATTGAACATAGATGAAGTAGTCAAACAGAAATCCTTAATTCAATGGAAACGAAACAAATGATAAAGTGTTGATTTTTTTTTAAAACATCTTCAGTATTGAAAAAGTAAAAGAAATATGTTGATGGATGCTTGTGAAACAAGCATGTTGATGCTTGTGAAAAAGAAAAAGACAAAGAAAAAGAAGTATGTTTGATGCTTGTGAAACAAAAGAAAAAGAAACATGTAAAAAGTGCACAAGACAGTATAGTTGAGTGTGGAAGCGTTTTGTTGCTATCTAACTTGAATCATTGTTGATTTTTTTCCTGACATTCTTCAAACTTAGGATTCCATTAACCACAAAATTCAGCTCCGACTTCTGATATTATATAGTTATCCTCTTCTAATTCTGCCTCGTTATTTTTCAGCATTTAGACTTTGACAACTTCACCTATTATATGACCATAAAGAGAATACATTGATCAACTGACTTTCAACTCCTTACTTGTTCTTTTGTAAACAATTGATAATTAAGAGGTCTCATTATGCTAATTGCTTTTTTATTTAGATGATAGTGGGCTTAAAGGAGGTCCTCACTGGCATGAGAGTTGGTGGTACGTTCCAAGATATTATCATTATTTTCCAGGCTAATTAGTAATTGCCTCACGAATTTGTTACATACATTTTAGTCTAAACTTTGGCATACAATCTATATATCTATTTATGTCATACATAAATTTTGGAACACAGATTATTATGCTAGCATTTCAGTGATTTAGTTGGTGTTGATGTATCATGTCAACATTCTTGCTTTATGTGCCATCCTCCTCCTTCAGTCTAACTATCTTAAAAACACGCCTTTCTAACTCGAAGAGCCATGATTGCATTATTACTTCCACATTCATTGAATACTCGTAATCTGATTAATCATTCAACTTTAACCTTATATTCTCGTTATCTTTTCAACTAGTTATAGTTTATCATTTACTGGCCTTACTCTTATCTTTGAGTAGTTACTCTTCGTTTTTACTTAGGCTAAAATTTACTTTTTTTTTAAGAACGCAATATTATTATTAATAATATTCTAATGCATGTGAGATTTAATTTTTGTAATTCGTTAGAGGGTTAGATTCTGAATCAGTAAATTCATGGAACCCAATAGTTCAGTTTGGAAAAGTTGTGTATTAAATTTACATGACCTAATATTGTATGGTAAGTTGACAATGAGAACATTAATATAGGGTATTTTTTTTCATTTAAATCTAGAAAAAAAATATATTGAGCGATATATTTGATTTGATAGCAACATCTTATCAAATTCAATACCTTTAACATGATTATTTTTATATGCTTTCAAAGTCAAACGATATTAAAACACAATAATGGACATTTCATAAAATAATTAATGAAGCTCATGATATGGTAAGAGAGGACAGTATTGTTGTGTAAGCATAACAATAACATGCTAGTGACATCAATATTATCAATGTGGCTATTCTTTTGTGGCATTTACTTTTTGTTCTACTTTTAGGAAAGAGAAGAGCACTGATTCCACCTTCAGCAGGATATGTAAATGAGAACTTGAAACCAATACCTGCAGAGGTTATATATGCTCTTAACTGCTAATGTAAATTATCAATAGTCATCTTTGATCATAGTAGGTTGTAAACTGTATTTTTGTTGATTGCAGTTTGGCCCTCGTCGCAGCCTTTTTTCTCATGCACAGGAGCCTTTGATTTTCGAAGTTCAACTCTTGAAAATTTTGAGCCCTCCAACACCCCCTGCATTTGACTAATTTTTTCTAATCTATTAGTCAACCTGCATTTCATTGTTTTCTGTTGAGCTTCCTACTCTTGATCTATTATAAGACCTTAGTGGGAGAAAAATGAATGTTTCATAAAGAAGGATATAAGAAGAGAGTGTATTTGATAGGTGTAAAAGGATATGAGATGGAACAGTTATAAATGTAGAGAAGGCTTATCTTTTATTGTTCATTTAATTGTATTTTGTTTTAGTTTAAATTGCATATGATTTTGATCTCAAGTTTTTTTAACTAATTAAGTCTCTTTATTTTTAAAATTAGACAAATTTAGTTAATCGATGTACCTTTATATCTAAATATTTAAAGTTTTAGGATGAATTTGAGAAATTAAATAATTTTAAAAGTGAGACGTTTAAGGAAATTTGAAAACTTCGAAGAATCTATAAGATGTAAAAAATAGTGTTTGAAGAGGGAAAATTTTGATAATTTATTTGGAATGGAATTTGATTTTTTATTAGTGAATTTTGAGTATATACAATTTAATCGACTTATTTTGTAAAAAATGAGTAAAAAAAAAATTATGAGAATTTGAAAGTTTTGTAAAAAAAAAAAATGAGGGTGAAGTCAAATTTGCTTAATTTAAAAAAAGAGATATTTAATTTTGATATAACTTTTTTTTTTAACTTTTCTTTTCCTTAAAAGAAAAGTTTTTAAGAAATTAAAGAACTTGTTAATTAATAAAATAAAGAAGGAGAAAAATGGTTTTTAATAATAAGCAGCCTCTCGTTGTAAACTAATCAATTTGGGATAAAAAAAATAATTTTTAAGACCCATTTAAGATTATTTTAGTTTTATGTTATTAAGTACTTAAAAACCAAAAATAATTTTTAGTTTGTACTTTCAATTTGCTTCTAGTTTCAAAACATTTTATGAATCGTATGATTTTTCTTTTTTATAAAAATCACTTCTTATCAATCATTTAATTTCTCTTTTAAAATGTTTATTAAAAAAATTAGATTTTTTATATAAGATTACAATGATAAGATTTAGAGTAAGAGTACAACATAATAATAAATAAAATATTTAAATTTTTATGAACTAAGTCCAATATTTTATTAAATGAATTTGAGTCTCATAAATTACAAGTTTAATGCAAGTTACATTTTATAGCATGTTGAACTAAAAAAGTCTAAATTTATTTTGAACTTTTAAAATGAGTCCCAATATGATGAAAATCCGTGTTGTATAAGTTTTTGGTAAGTCAGGACTGCATACAACTAAATTGTTTAGATTGAATTTGTGTTTAAAATTCAAAACTTAACTCTTACATTTTATTGAACAGATTGTTAGGTCTATCATATGTTTTGTATAAATTGTTGATAATAGTAAATCAAATTAAAAAATCTTAATTTATTTTAGACTTTTAAAATGAGACACACACTTAATAAAAATTTAATATGTATGAGCTAAATTAGGTTGGATGGTTATCGAATAAGAATTAAAATTATTATAATTTAATTTATACTTAAAATTTTAAAACTAAATCTTATAATTCATTAAATGTGTTTCAATTGAATTGACCACATACTTAATGTAAATTATGAATTATAATATAAAGGATCAATCTTAAAAATATATATTTAATTTGAGCTTTTAAAATGAAATTCATCCATCAAAGTTTAATAAAAACTCAATTTGTGTGAATTTTATGGACTAAATCTAAATTAACTTATGATTGAGTTTAATTAAAAAAATATTAAAATATAATTTATATCCAAAATTTAAAATTCAAACCTTATATTTTATCAAATAAATTTAAGTTGAGTAAATCTCTTAAAAAAAAAGTTGAGTAGATGGATCCATTTTATGACTTTAATTAAAAAATAATGAACTATAATTTATTTTTCCTATCAAAGTTATAAACATTAGAACTAAAATAATAATTATTTAACGACATTAAAAATTAAATTAACCCATACTTATAATTTTAAGAAACAATTTAATGCAATTATTAGTAATTAAATTTTATATAATAAAAAAGTGAGTTAAACTAAAAAAGAGGGCGAAAAAGTGATTTTGATTATACATAGCTAAATAGCAGCAAGGAGCAGTACCAAAGTATTAACCGCTTCAGAGGTAACTGAGCACGCAACAGATAATTTCCAGAATGCAGGGTTGGTTCTCAGGGCAGAGTGGCGAAGAGGAGGCGAAGCCGGCCTCGTCGCTGCTCGCCGATTGGAACTCCTACGCATCGGCCCAATCCTCTCAGGACTCCTCCGCTTTCCCCTTCGATATCGAATCCGCCGTTAGGTCTGCCAACGACACCGTTTCCGGCACTTTCAGCGTGTAAGAAACCCACATGCCTTTTCTTTTGCTTCATATCTGTGTCTATAGGACTAAGTCAAGTAATGTGAAGAGCATAATTGCTTCTATTTTTTATCATTTTCGTGCCTGTCATTTGTCATGTAGAGAAACTGACATAATGTTCGTTTGGCTCTGTCTGTGAGGTAAAACGTATAACGCTTTAGTTTTTGTTGACTCAAACTCCAGATCCGTGGCTGAGAAGCTTGGGGTGGGAAATATTACTCCCTAATAATACAAAATCCTAATTCAGTCCTAAAAATCACAACAATATCGCTCATAATTGGATTAGGATATGACTCTTCTAGATTGAGTAACTCACTTCAGACTTCGGAGGGTAAAGTAAGTAACTTCAATCATTGATGAGAAAATCAGTATTTGATATGTACATGCATGACAAATCATGAATGTTTACACTGTTGATTCTGAGGGAAGTTTGATGTACAACTAGATCATGCCAGGGTGACTGAATTCTCGGTAGGGATAAGATAACATGTTACTCAGTGTGGTTGTGCTGCTTAAGTGCGGCAATACACCAAGATGGCAGCCTTGTAGTTTTGGGAATTAACTGTATGGCTTGTAAGGTTTTTGATGAAGGAAGTGCCTAAGGTGTGCATGGTTTAAAAAGTACACCTTCCTGATAGACAAGGGGTGGAGATGTCCAGGGAACCATGTCACCTAGACCAGGTGGACAGAGAGTGGACTAAAGACTTGTCTCTTTAACCTATCCCAGCTATTGCTTTGACTATCATATCCCTATTTTTATATTATAAAATTATATCACGAGTTAGTGAGAGTAAGAGCAAAGGGCGTTTATGTGGATGAGTAAGGAAAAGATAAGGGCAGCTATGATAGCTTTGTTGGTGTTGATCTAGATAATTACTTGTTAGGAAACCACGTGGATAAGAGATCTTAAATGAAATCTGTGGAAGCAAGCTTGTCAAGCAATAAGCTGAGCAGGCTTAACCTACATAGTATGTGTTCCATAATTTCCATATGTATTGGTTTGGTCATGGTTTGAATAAGCTAGACCTTACCACCAACGCTTGTTATTATTTTGCAAAAGCAATTGTGAACTGGTAAGCAATAATAATCCTTTCATAGGTTGAACTCAAACATCTAATAAATATATAGTTGTCTATACACTGATAATGGATGTATTGCCTTTCTTTTGCTGTGAAGCTATGCTTTAAGAGGAAAAATATGTTGTCATATGGTCATATTAGTGAGACTGTGCGAGGCTTGGTATATTAGTGAGCGAAGTGAGAGGCTTAGAGCTACAATTGTAATTTATGATTATCAAAGCTAGGCACTTTGTGACGGGGACAACTGTTGAAAAGCATGTAAATAGGGTTTAGATATATTGTAGAGGGTAAAAAGACCATGTAATTATGATAATTAAGGTAATTGTAATCTGTTTAGTTATTATTTTTAGTCTAATATAATTTAGCTTTTCTGTATAGCTTTGACACACAATTTATCAAATGTTTCTCAATTTTCTCTTCCATTAACATGGTATTCAGAGCTGGCTGAGATGCAGCCATAATCCATGTATACCTGGTGGGTCAACTGGCTGCCAATTGGTGATTCTTTTTTTTAGGGAACTATGTCTCACTTCCAGTTTCTACCCCCCACTCCCGTTGCTGTGTCCTCATTCTGGCAGGTTCATACCCTATTTTCCAGCTGCCACCACCACCATCCCTACTCCACCATTGTCATTTGATCCTCCCCTCCCCCCCCAGCTTTATCTCAACCACATTAGTTGTTTTCCCACTGGACTGGAGCCACCTCCTGTGAAAATGTCATGCACTACCACAAGTTGGTGACATATCACAGCTTCTCCTCCACATGCTGTATTCATCTAATTGTCCTCTATTTGGATCTGTGGTCCTCTCTTCCATTTGATCTCTACTTGGATGTGTCCCTTTGGAAGGTGCTTTTTGGTTTTTTGTGGCACCGTCTTCTCCACTACCCATTGTGATGCTTGGCTGGATCTGAACATCAGCTGGTTCTAAAGACATTCCAAGACTGAGCCCCTATTCTCAATCTATTTCAGTGTAATCCTCACTAAAAAGTTGGATGGGAGCAAATATGATGCACAGGCTTTGCATACCAAACCTTGGCTTACTTGGTATGATTACGTAAACCATCTCACCACCAATGCTGGCTCTATGGCTATTAGCAAGCATTCTACGAGGACTAAAATCGACACCCAGATATGTAGCATTATTAAATCCACCATTCATCCATCCTTTGAGCAAATTTTTCTCACTCACGTCACTTGTGAGTTGTTGGGAGCATGCCAATGTTCTTTACACCAATGTTACCTAGTGTCTCCATAGGATGCATTATTTTGTAACTTGAAGTACATTAAATGGGTTTCAAGAAAGTTAATTATCTATGAAGATAATGGTCATACTCAGATTGTTGGATACTCAATTGCTGATTGGGTTGGTTCCCTTGTTGATTAGGATATACATTGTTGGTTATTGTGTATTCATTGGAGATAATCTGATGTCTTGGAAAATTAAAAAACATATGCTGTTGCAATGTCAAGTGTTGGAGTAGGTATCAAGTCATAACATCAGCTACTTGTGAATTCATTTGGCTCAATTAATTAATTCATGGAATTAGATTTGGGGAAATCAGCTGGATGACACTCATTTATGATAATCAAATTGCGCTGGATATTACCTGAAATCTAGTATTTATGAGACTCCCAAACACATTGAGATAAATATCCATTTCACTAAAGAGAGAAGATCTTAATTGTAGACATCACTCATTTTGTTACATAATTATGAAACTCAGATTTTCCAGTCCAACCAGTGGACCAGCTAGGAAACCAGTTCGATTGACACATTAGATCGGGGATGCTTGCAACTCAGTACAATTTGGTGGAACTCAAACAATTTCGTGAAAATTTGGTAAACTGCTTGAATTGTACATACTGGATGAAAGTTTAAGTTATTTCACTGAAAGGCAGAACATAATCTTAGTGTTGTTAAATACCACTGTGCTTGCTCCTTCTTCTTGTAGAGCTGTCAAAGTTCATTGGCCATTACCATTATATTTCATCTTTGCTGCCTTTGTCTTTCATCATTGTTTAAGGCGTTCATGATACAATTCGATTCACAATTTGGAAAATAGGCTTTCCGATATGCTTTGTAGCCCAATTCAACTACTGTGCATGTGCATGATCTTTTTCACTTCTCTCTCATGTCGTAAACTTCACTCTGAGATCATATTAATTTACAAGGTTCAGTATTGGTGTCAGTAACTTTTTGCTGTCTTTATGTGAATTAATGTAAAGTCTGAGCACAAGTTTCTGATGCAATTGAATATGGAAAAATTGTGTGTTTTGTCTGTCCTATTTGCATGTGCAAGGGGGTAGGGTTGGAAATAGGTTTGGCTAGACCAGGCTTTGTAGGGCCTCAGCTTAGCCTTTCTAGAACTTAGGAGCTTAGCTTAGCCTGAAAACTTGCATAAAAATGTACTGTGTAGTAAGACCTTTTTAACAGGTAAAAAACTACTTCTAAATCTGTTGATGGACCTAAATTTATATGTAGGTTAGCGGACTTTAGCCTTTAAATATATCAATAAGTATATAATTTCAATATTACAGTGAAAACTTACTAATATTATTTATTTATTTAATGATGTCAGCCCATGTTTATCAAATCCAGATTCAAATCTTGAATTGCTTAGTTAATTTTTTAATCATGAATCATAATTTATAATTGTATCGTATCGTAAGATTTAAAGACAAGAAAAATAACTTCAACTATATCACATAGATGATACATAATGTTCAATGTAATAATTTTAAACTAGAAATAGATAAAATAACTTAACCATAAGTCTCATAAAACAAAATTATTGGTCATATATGAGTTTGTGAAGCCTCTATGTTAGAAGAATTGAAACTAAGCAATGAAATAGCTAAATAGAGTGCATGCATTGAATGAGTGAATGACAAATAAAGTAATGAAATAATCAAATAGGATAAGTTCAGAAGTGCTCTTTCAGTTCCTTTTCATTTGACAATTTAAGTTTATATAACTTTTCAATTTCTTTCATGGGAATTAGTGGAAGAAAGTTAAAAAATGAAAAACATAATAATTTGTTGAATCATGCAATTCATACCAATGATATGAATTTACACTGATTCATTCATATATTTTAAGATTCAAATTCGTTAGGTAGCTGAGTTATAGGATTTAAATCATGAATCATAAGATTCTAATAATCAACAATCATGTGTCATCCTGTTAGGCCTGAAATGCTTTTTAACTAAAAAAAATAACATATCCCAATGACATCCTTGCTATGTGAAGGTATTAGGGAGGGCCATTGTACACAGCCTTAGCCAGAAAGATTGGTTGTTGTACACAGTCTTTTAACTAAATAGACTTTTAAAAAAAGCCTTAGCCAGAAAGTCATGTTTGATAAGTCTGGTTTAGAGTATAGGTCTTCGATAAGTGACTTGGCCTATTTCCACTCCTATAAAGAGGTCTTGTTTTTTATCTTCAGTTTCATTTCTTGATGGTATAAAATGCAGCAGAAAAAAACAGACACTTTTAACTTCTTCATTTTTTTAAAATGGATTTTCTGCATCATGATGAAAGAACATGCTGGCTAGAAAGCATTTTATAACAAATACTAATAATTTTGCCTGAACTTATGTCCTGAATTAGTTACACAATTTGTTTCTTATTGTTTAGGGTTTCTAAAGGTGTGAGAGATCTACCTGGCAACTTCCAGTCAGCCACTAGTAATGTGCCTTCTGGCAAAGCGCTTGTGTATTTTGGTTTGTTTCTGGCAAGTGGAGTCTTCTTTGTTTTCATAGCATTTACATTATTCCTGCCCGTCATGGTGGTTATGCCCCAAAAGTTTGCTATATGCTTTACACTTGGATGTGGATTTATTATTGGATCATTCTTTGCTCTTAAGGGTCCAAAGAATCAGCTTGCTCACATGTTATCAAAGGAGGTAACTTGCTAGAATTTCATTTCCTATTTCTTGCATGGTAATAAAAAGCTGGACCAGTCTCTATATGATGCTTCATTTTAATGATTTTGTTTGGGCTTTTTGGGAAAAAAATATATGCTCTTTGATTTGATTGCATGTATTTGCTGCTTCTTCCTAACTGTCTCTCTTTGTAATGATTTTTTCAGAGACTTCCTTTCACATTGGCTTTTATAGGCAGTATGATTGGTACCATATATGTATCAATGGTGCTTCACAGCTACATTCTCTCCGTGGTATTCTCTGTAGTGCAGGTAACAGTTTCACAGATCCTTAAAATGCTTCTTTGTAGCTTAGCCATTCCCCAATCACCATGTGTTATTGATTTCATTTGGTGTTGAGTTAAGGTATGCTCAAGGTTTTTAACTTCAGAGTATGATCTTGAATTTATGATAGCAATTAGGAGCAATTCCTTCAATGTAGCAAAACTAATATAAATTTATGTCATGGGTATGTAATGTATGTTTAACACGGTTCCATGCTTCCAGTAGCTGAGCATGGGCGTGTGGAGATAGGTCTTCCTTACAGATTTTTTTTTTCTTCTGTCATGTTTCTTTTTATAAAATTATCTTTCTTGCATTGAAATTGAAATTGAAATTGAAAATTTGACTTTGCTTTCAGGTTCTCTCCCTTGGTTACTATTCTATATCATACTTTCCTGGCGGATCTGCTGGAATGAAATTTCTGACTTCTGCTTTTACCTCTTCAATAATGAAATGTTTTGGGCGGTGACCAATTTTTTTTTATGATAGTTGAGTTGAGTTCCGACCTGTGTCCATACAGTAGTTGACTTGTAAATTTGTCTCCTAAGATCTATCAGCTGAAGCTTCAAAGTGACCTAAGAATATTACTGAGTTGAAGCATCATCTTAACACTTTCTTAGGGTTCGACGTTGGTTGTCACTGCCATATCTGAATGAAAAAAATGATTTGCCTCTTCGCCTCATATTTGTAAAAGCAAATTAACATTGTGTGATTTGTGAAGTTAATTGTTTCTACCTCTGTGTTGCCTCTCGTCAAATATAATTTAAAATATTTTTTATTTGTTTGAGAATTTCAATTTTTTTGATTGAGAACTGATTCCCCCGTGAAGATGTCACGCCATCCTTTTGGCATGGAAGAAGATTAAACTTGAAATATCAAAACCCCACCCGAGTAAAGACTTGGACTGGTGTTAATTGAACTACAAGCTCCTTAGCATATTATTTTTTACATTGTTAACTTAAGGGGTTATGCATGGTCTTGGATCTCAATATGCAGTGTCTCATATCATATTAATGGCAACACCTGATGTGAGAAACTAAACACTAAAGGTATGGCACCCTATAAATTCCATGGCTAATTAACTAAAAATTGCCAGAGCAGATGTAGGTAAACAAACACGTCAGGCGATGTTCTTTAACTCAATGTCTCTGCAGATTGATCGAGTGCCACAACATTTCATGGACCCGTCTGCTATATTCAAAATGTAGCTATGTTGGTGGGGAGCGAGAATGAATAACTTTGCAGTTTGCAATGGTTGACGGAACCGGGAAGATAGCTAGTTTCTAACCAGAGGCTAGATATGAAAGTAAATGATTATAACTGATGGGACTATCACATCCTTTCAAGTATCATCTTATGTTAATGCTATTAATCAACTTCTAATACTATGCAGACCATCATACTTCCATCAAAGACAAAATAATTTTGTCATTTGGTCCTTATTGGACTCTGATGAATGTTAGTTGGCTGGTACCATCAGTAGTTAAAGTGGAATCATCAAATGAAATCGCACAGATTTGCACATATGCAGATCCTGTCAAAACAATATGTAGAAACTTGCTTGAAACTGCGACCACCCGGCCCCCTCGCCCCCCATTCTTTTTGGTCCCCCCTCTTCTAGACATGGTGGAATTGAATACTATAAAGAGACATAACCTTTCCCGGGTTTAAAGGACCAAAGTATGTTCCCATGAAACTTTTGACCTGGTTGTTAGATGTTAGAAGGGGATTGGCTTTTGCTTCATGGATTTTCTGATCACATCATCCACTCGTTTATGAAATAATATTAATGTAGTTTACATAATGCAGTAATATTAAAGAATGGGCTTGAACTATTTGTAATCAACAGTTCAAGGAGTTACCTTTGTAAGTTTGACATAAATGATACTATAATAAGGTAATGATTTTTACCTTTTTTTTTGTTTGGAACGAAAGAAATAAAGGTCGAAGTGAAAGGAAAAGAAAGCACCTTATATCCAAAAAATGAAAAGAAAGCACCTTATATCCAAAAAATTAAAAGAAAGCACCATCATCTCCTCAAGCCCCAAACCAATGTACTTTTTTTTATTTCCAAAGTGCAACGAAGCAAAAATACTTGGTTTACCAATGTTGACTCGTGGAGTTGATAGGACAAGTTCAACGTAGTGTGGTTCTGGTGAAAAGGAAGGATTCATAAACTCTGTTTGTATCCATTACCTTTCTTTTTTAATAATTTATAGCCTTTGGAAAGTTACTAGGGAGCATAAACCCCGAATTTAAGGAGATATTTGGACACAATAATGGGTGAGACTGCGATTTGACCTTTTAATATGAAGATTATGTGTGACCGAGAGATGTTTCTATTCGGCATAATCTTTTTAATAATGAAATTATTGAAAGGCATTCATTGAGAGAAAACAAAGCTGAAGTCAGTGGAGCACTTTGAAACGTTTAATAAACGAAAATGAAGTTAAGGAGAAAACCAAACTTGAACCAAATTTATGAAACGAAGCCATGATGTAAGCATTTATTCAATCATTTTTTAGGGCGGCAATATTCTGAACACTACTCAAACAATTTGCCAGATGGTGGATTTCAATTCTTAAGGTCTCAACTAGAGAAAAATGGCAAAGCATAAATGCTAATTTTGCATATCATCTTACAGTGTTTTTGTCCTGCAATCTTTCCCATGATCAAAATTAGCTTGTTCTTTAACTTAGAAAAAGATGTACAGTGACCTAGTCTTACCTCCATGATATTTAGATACAATTGGGCAAATAATTAGAAAGAAACAAAGATTCCAATTGGTTCTATTTGACAAATATTTGTCATATTGGTAATGAATCAGAGCTAAGCCCCTCCATAGGTAGGTAAATTGGAGCAGTTCATTCCTCCTCTCACATATGGTTTTGGAAAGCTACGATTTGTATAATTGCATTTTGATGTGATTTCATTGTGTCAATGACAAATGTTGTTTTGGATCCATCCATTTGTATTACTGTTGGGTAATCAAAAGTCCACTTGATGTCCATCCAATTTCCCATTTGGCGATTCCACTGCACGTGTGCCATGCATCAAGGACAAAAGTTCTCATTTGATGGTGCAATAGTAGACCATGCCAAAAGGGTCCACCCTCAATGCAAATCATAAAATCTCTCACCATCTTGGTTTCTGTTTGCAGTTTATGATAATGTAATTTAGGTACGGGGAAGCAATTCAATTTCCTTGTTTCATTAAATTTAGCTTCTCTAAAATGTAAAATATACTATTGAGGTCAAGGGTTTAGCTATAGTTATTAATTAAAAAAATAATTGAATTCATTTTAACAATTTTATAATTATTATCAACGTGTATGTATATACCAAAGAGGTTTATTTATTTATTTATTTATTATTATTATTATTATTATTTTATATGCGTATACCAAAGAGGTTAGGTTTAGTGAAAGGAGTTAATATCCTGGTAAACTAATATTTGAAATTCTATTGAGAGAGATGTCTAAATTTAATGTGTGATTGTGTCTTGTATGTATATTTTATTATAACCTCAATTATTATAATTTTGCACTTTACTCTTGCAAGTGTGCCTCACTCTTTAAAGTAATTAATCTTTTGAAAATCTAATCCAATTCATGGAGTCAAAGTACTCTCACAATTGAAATAAATAAGCAGCATTATTGTTTGTGCGTATCATTAATTTGACGAATTCCAAGAAGTAATGAGTACAATTACTCAATTTCATATGGACAGCTTCTTTTACGTGAGGAGGTTTGTTCATATAATTTACTTATTTTTAGAATGATAATGCAAATAAATTCAAATTCTAACTTATTAAAGTACTCCGACAACAGCAATAGGGGATATCTTAGGTCCCATAATTATCAAGATACCCTTTAACATTTTTTAGAAGAAACATGTTAGTCCCGTTACATTTTAAGAATAGCAATACTTAAGCAAAATTAAAGTAATAATTTGTTAAAATACTCTTTTTAGAAAAAAAACTAGTTTATTGGCAAATTCCACAATAATGTTACTTGTGTATGAAAAGTTTCTAATATATTTTTTCCACTTCTCTTTGTTTTATCTATCAATATCAATTGGGGGTACAAGGAGTAGTTAAAGATTATGTTCAACTAATATTGTATAGAGTGCCCAAATTTAGTACTAGTACCTAATTGACAAAGGCTTACTGACGCAAGGAACATGAATTTTAGATTCATTATTGTCATCAAATGGAGTGGAGGTAGTGTGTTCATGTGCAATGTCCTACTTAGCATCAATCTATACATGTCGGGCAAATCTTAAATTTCCTTTCATCTTTATCTTCATTTTTTTCTAATATATATGATTAACCCCTCCTTATAATTATCGTTAAGATTAACTCTTCTCAGTTATATATTTAGATGATATATATATATATATAGATGATACAATATATGAATGGTATAGAAGTTTGTTAATGACATGACCAGTTAAAAAAATCCTAATGTAACACATGAATTCAATACCATTTGGGCAGGGTCAGCACCATATCCGGGCAATACTCTTATCTGTGTTTTTTTTTTTTTTTAATTAGTATTTGGTGCCATAAGAAAACCCAACAACGTTTTGTTTTACGTGCCCAGCACCGCTATGTTTTTACCTTTGGCAGTGAGTGGTTTCTGCTTGTTTTTCATGTTTTAATATTCTAAGTTGCTGTGATGGAGTGGCACTGTCCAACAAGCAGGAATGTGACTTCGATTCAATCATACAAATTATAGTTATTTTCCATACATGTTTGTCCTAAACCTTCACAAGGTGTTTCATAATTTATTACAAAATCATAGAACTTCAAATACTTGTGAGTCAGACAAGCACAAGGGGAAACAAAATACGGATTGTGACTTAGATCCAATCATACCAATCAGAATAAATTCCTACATATGTTGTTTCTCAGAACCCTTCGTAATATGATTCAAGATATATTTTTAAATCATGTAAATTCAAATACTCATGAGTAAGGAAAGCACAAGGGAAAAAAATGAAAAGAAAGAGAGTAAAAGTACAAGAAAAGGAAAGTGACATTTTTCTTTTAAAAATATATATAGCTCTTCAATGTAATAAGTAAGTTGAAAAGAAAAAGGATTTGCAAAATGTGTGATCAAAGACCGAAAAGAATTAACATGATTTTGTCTTTGTGGATGGGAGTGCTAAGTGCCTAAGTGTTTTGAATTTTATTGATTAATTATAGTTTAAGTGGAGCCAATAATTCTGATTATTCAAGATGTTTGGTTAGAGATGAAGAAATTATAGTGGATGGGGGAATCACCTCCATACATTTTCTTCTTGTTGTTCTAAAAATTTTCTTATTTTATTGATAGTAATTGTTTTGCCTCGGAATTAGCAAGTGATGATGCAAAAGGGTCTTGCTGTTTTTCATTGCCACTAGGTGAAGAATGATATCATGCCCCCAAAGGGTTGCCATTGCAAGCTACTTCTATTTACATAGAATTGAACTTAACAATAAAGTGGTGGGGTTGGAGCAGGGGATCATTTCAAACTAAACTATATTTCCCATCCACAAATAACTTGTGCCTTTTGTCTCTTTCTTAATTCTTTTTTTTTTTTAAGTTTTTAAATGTCTTTTCTCTCTCTCTCTCTCTCTCTCTCTCTCTCTCTTTTTAATGTTACTGGTGTCTTTGTTTAGCCTACTTTTGGTCCATTCCTATACTCCTTTATCATGAAATGTTTCCTAAAACTTTGTCCTGTTTTCATTCTTAAATATGTTAAGATCAGTCTGTGTTGTTATAAGAAAATTTTGATCAACTGAGTGGAATCAGAAAATTTTAAGTGGGCATACTTATTTATACCTGTTTAAATGATTTTATTTTATTATCAGAATTTTTATTAAAAAGTTAACCAAACGGTTAATATTTTTAAGTATAAACTAAACTATTCTTTAGGATTTTGCTTTTCCAACCAAAATGTTACTAAAATACTTCTAAAAATGTTTAGTATCCAAATCGAGGCTTTGAATGGTTTCTGCCTTCTTCACCCGTTATTACGATCGACTAGAATATTATTAGTATTTTGAAAACGAAAAAGGTGAAAGAAATTATAATATTTTGTAAATTTTTATTAATGAGTTATAAATTAATATTATATTTAACTAAAAACTTTAAAATCAACACAGCTCACCCGTGTATTGGGTTGATAAAAATTAAATTCACTTTTTTCTAAATTAAAACGAGCTGGTTCACTTAACTTTGAGAATCAAAATGAATTTTGTAAGATTAACTTATTTAACTTAATTTTATTTTTATGCTTTAAATAGCTTAATTAAATCCAGCTATTTAAAAATGTGATTATTAAAGTTTGAATTGAAGAATAATTTATAATATTTGAATGTGTTAATAATGTTTTTTTTCCTTTCTTTACACTTTTTTTCCAAGTTTTCCTTTATCTTTATTTATATTTTTTTAATATTTTTTATTTTTTATTTTAAATAAACTAACTCGCTTAACCCACTAATTTCACAGTTGATCGAACTAAGTTATATGTTTTATATTCACCAGAAAAGTAATCAAAATTTGTTTGACTCACTTTTTTCTCTATTCATGATTACTAGTGAAACTTAGGATGTCCGACAGGAATCTATAATTTAGTTTATGTTAGGTAAAAGTAAGACTGCATTTTTTTAGCAAATACACTAAGTTCATACTTTATATAAAAACTTATTTAATTTAAAAGGTTAGAGATAGTTCATTAAAAAAACCTATTTAGACCTAACAATCTATTAAGCCACCTATTTAAATAAATATAAATAATAATTTTTTAGTATAATTATTAATATTAATTTTATGAATCTTGTTAATCAGTGTCATTATAAAAATACAATTTAAAATCATAGAAAAGTATAAATTTAGACATTTTAATAAAAATATTTTTTTAAATTTTTAATTAATATTTTTAGAATACTCATTAACATTTCTCTAATTGTATTAAAACCTATTTATATACCCCTATTCGTAAACCTTGCTAGACTTACTCTATTTTTACCTCTATTCTTGATAAACCAACTCACTGTGACAACTTTAATAATCATTTACAAAATTAAATTGATAAAAATTGAAATAAATAAAAAAGATCATACTAAATTTAACCATATTTAAAAAATTAAAATCATATTTTACTAAAAAATATTTGTACCGATGAAGGAATACAAGTCAAAGCGGTTTATGTGCACTCACTTTCTGGTGTTTCTGAATGGTTTGAGTGAATTGATTAAAATTTAAGTTTATAAAATTGATGATTGAACATTGATAGTCTTAGTAATTACAGAAGTTTTGGCTAAGATTATGAGATCCTCATGATTCATAAGGCACACAACAGTCATGGGAAAGAAAAATAATGATAATAAAAATAACAGTGGTAGGAAAGCTACTAAGTTTGATGTCAGAGTCTTCAAATAATTCTAAGGGGAAACATTTTCAAGATTCATTTATTGTGTGCCATGGGCATGGT
>JAMLFT010002758.1:0-15019 GCA_026544285.1 Pachyrhizus erosus | reverse complement strand
GAAACATCAATGATGCAAAAAACAACAAAGAAACATCAATGATGCAAAAAACAACAAAGAAACATCAATGATGCAAAAAACAACAAAGAAACATCAATGATGCAAAGTTACCGAATTCCTCAACATGTGTTAGAGAAATTCTTATAATTTGGGTTTGAGTCTAATTCAATCCCAAAAGTTGGCTCATGAGGTGAAGGCTACTCCACTTATATATACTAATTTGGTCATTTTACTAGTTGATGTGAGATTTTCAATACATCTCTTTTATGTCAAAGACTAGATGTCTCAAACGTGAAGTTTACAAGAAAAAGCAATTGTGGGTGGTTTGATAATGGCTTGATAATGGGTGACTCACTAGGCTTAAAAACAATTACTAGGACACACTCTAATACTATCTTATAATTTTGAGTTTGAGCTTAATTCAATTCAAAATGCTAGCTCATTAGGTGAGGGTTATGCCTATTTATATACACTATTTTGGCTATTTTATTAGTAGATGTGGAACCTCCAACAAATACCCTTTTAAAAACACCATGTGCTTTATTGCTAGAAGTCAAATACCTAATCTTATTATCCCAAAGTAGTTGCTCACCCAAAAACATTCCTATAAGATGGAAAAGTTACTTTGAACTAGATGCACTAAACTAAAATGTAACATAGATTGCACATTGACACACAAAATTGGCTTCCTTATTTCTACCAATAAAGCTAGTCATCAAAAATTGGTCCAAGGACCTAGTGCACATTGGGTGTTCCTAAAAAATGCTAAACAAAAAAGTCCATAAAGAAATATTAGCAAAGTTGATGAGGAACTAATTCTAAGCTTGCTCCACACATAACACCCATATTAGGGGGCAATAGTTGTGTGGCCTATGAAATTGCAACATATCATTAAGATTGTTGGAGACATCGATTAATGATATGATCAAAATAATATATATAAGTGGGAGACAACCCTCACCCTATGAGCTAGCTTTTGGGGTTGAGTTAGATCCAAACCTACATTCTAAGATAGTATCAAAGCCTATCCCAGTGATTTATTGTTAGGTCTATCGTGCTATTGGCTATTGAATCACACATAAATATTCAATTTTGTAAATTTCATGCTCGAGATATCTAATCCTTGGCATGATGGAGATGTGTTAGAGGTCTCACATCGATTAATGATATTGTCAAAATAATGTATATAAGTGGGGGACAACCTTGACTTTATGAGCTAACTTTTGGGGTTAAGTTAGGTCCAAACCCACATTCTAAGAGGTATTAAGGGGCTATTTGGAGAAAGAAAATGCTTAATTAAGGTCTTATTTAATAAGTACTTTGTTTTATAACAACTTGTGTGGACATATTACAAACTATTTTCATAAGCTCTCCCAAACATGTACACAAGTGCTTATGTCATAAGAGAAGTCCAATTAAGTTGTACATAAGCTCTTCCAAACAGGCTAATTCTATTAAGATTTTCTGTCCAAATAAAATGCCAAACCTTATTGATAGCTTTGGACTTCCAAAAAGGAGCTAAGAATGAAGAGGATTTGCATGAAAACACCATAAACAGATAGAGATTAAATATTTTATTCTCACTATAGGAGAAAAGAATAGAGTCAAGGAGACTCAAAAGAGACTCCAATTTAGAGGTGATAAAATACAAGGATATCTTTTCAAGCCAACCTCAATGCAAATAGGCTTTCATTGTTGTTGATGTTATAGTGTACTAGTGTTATTTGTCATAGGTAGTGTTTGGTGCTCAGACAAAATAGAATGGAATGGTTGTATTCTATTTTTTTCTCCTTGGTTTCAGCTTTTTTAGTGGAACCAAAATGTACCACTTTTTTAATCCCCAATTTTGTTCTATTCTATTTTTAAAATGTAGCATATAACAAAAATCAGGTGTTATGTTCCATCCCATTCTAACACATAGACTCTACCATAGTGTTAATGGGTTTTTTAGTACTGTTGCTGAAGTATTAATAGTATTTTTGATATTCTATCAAATCTATCAATTATATATTCAACACACTATTGTTAACAAGGTTGTCCAACTTATAGATCAGAAAGAGTGTGATGGAATTTGGATTTCAGGAGAAAATTCCGAGAAACCCACAACCAGTAATAAACCATGAAATGAAAAATTAAGTTGATGACAAAAATGAAAAATAACAACTAGTATATAGAAAAACTAAACCTTAGGGCAAAAGGAAAATAGTTACAGCATTGTAATTGCTGTAACAAAGGGAGGGTAAACATGTAAAGCATGAGATTGTAATACAAATTGTAAGATCATGCCTAATGTAAGATATGTAAAAGAACCTGCCTGAATAATCTTGCTACCTCTCTCACGACACTCAAGAACACAGAATCTTGATAAACACAAGGGTTTACTCAATGAGAAACAGAAATCTTGATCACAGTTTTTATTATTACTTTCATGCTCAATACAGTTTGCTCCCTGCTATTAATAATGTACATCCCAACCAACTGACTTTCCTTGCCTGACTCATCCTACATTAGTTGCAACCGTTGCTCAAGTGTACAGTTAGGATTATTTGACAATTAAAGAAAATGAATGGCTAAGAATCTATTCCTCTAATAGGTAGTACACCTAAAATAAAAGTCATATTCAAACACACCACACCCACCCACACATAATAACATAAATAGGAAAAATAACCTTAAGATCACATATGGCATTTAATTGAACACCAACTGTGCGTAACCTTGTGTGATGCACAGGATAATTTATTAGGGATGGTTGAAATAATTATTTTACTGTATGTATTTATGAGTATTTTAATATGTTTTTATAAAAGCATATAATCAAAATCATACATAAAAAAACCTATGTACATAATAAATGTTTTTTTAATTTGTAAACATTTTTTTTTACAGCCTTAAAAGTGTCTAATTATTCTCTATTCTGTATATTACATTTTAGTTTAATATGTAAAAATATAATGCTAATGTCGATTAATTTAATTTGCATGTTAATTTTCTCTTTGTTGGCATATCTGTAGGGGAATGATGTACCTGAAAATACTGAGGGATTATCAAGGGAAGAGTTAGGCCGGCTTGTTGCTTCACGTTGGACAGGAGAAAAAACTGATAAGCAAAGTGCTGAACCTGATACTACATTAAACAATGAAGATCACAAAGACCTTCCAAAGGGGACAAGTGATGAGGAATATGAAGGCTATGCTTCTGAAACTGATGATGAGAGCAACAAATATGATGATGACAGCCACAAATATGATGATGAAGATGATATTGATGAAGAATATCAAGAGGATCAGCTTGATGACCATAGTTCCTCCTACAAATCTGATTCTGATAAAGAACCAGACTTGTCAGGTTTGTTATAGATATTACATAATCTGTATCCAAGTTTGGTATATTGATGGAGTTGTGATGAGATTATTTAAATGAGCTTATATGGTACCACAACAGATAATCCTTCTTGGTTAGAGAAAATACAGAGAACTGTACGGAATATTTTTCAGGCTGTTAATTTATTTCAGGCTCCGGTGAATCAGTCAGGTAGACATTTAACACTTTGTTACCTGTATTTTATATGCATGTTGATATAACTTAAGAGTTGAGCCTTGCGCTCTTTGGGTTCTTTAGATGCTGCTCGTGTACGCAAGGAATATGATGAATCTAGTGCCAAGTTGTCTAAAATACAGTCTAGACTATCAAATCTGAGGGACAAGCTAAGAAATGATTTTGGTTAGTATGCTGTAGTAACATTTGTCACCATCATAGCTTTTGAGTTGTATAAATATGAGTTATGGAACTGGCTTGAATAAACTGAAGTAGAACTTAAATATTACAGGTCCAGCAAAGGAGTTTTATTCATTCTATGATCATTGCTTTGAGACTAAGGAGAACAAGTTACACCATCTCTCCCTACCAGTTTATTTTCTGTTGTATTTGGCTTTTATTTTTGTTTTTTTCCTGAATCTGCAAGTTAGATAGTCCTGTTCATCTCACTTTCTGGTGATGGAAATTTTGGTTCAGGTATACTTACAAAGTCTGCCCCTACAAACAGGCTTCTCAAGATGAGGGCTATTCCACCACCCGATTGGGGTAAGGTTTTAGTAACCAGCTGATAATTTTTGTTAGGGTTTTCTTCAGTTAAAAAAATTGCAATCCTCAATTGGTGAAAATAAATTCTAATTTTCTCCTCTAAAAAAGACAAATAATTTATTTCCTTGTTTTTTACAGGCAATGGGACAAATTTGAGGACTCGTACAAAGTAATGGTGTTTTCTAGTGGTGATAAATGCTGGAATGGTCCTGATAGGAGTTTGAAGGTTATATGCTTTTATGTTTTCAAATTTTAAAAATTATGTGCAGTCAATACTTACAGTTTTGAGTGACAAGATTATTTCGTCTCTACTCATTTTATAATGATTAAATCCACTGTATTTGGTTAGATGAAGAAGTGTACTTTCGTTAGATGTAGAAGTATAATATAAAATTTATTGTTTTCCACTAGAGTATGTTAATAGATAAATAGTGCCTTCTATGTTTGGGACAGGGGGAAACGGGTGCATCCAAATCCAAAGGCTGCAAGTTTTTCAAATTAAATTAACAATTTTTCTTTAATAAAAACCATAGTAATCCAGTGGTGGAGATCCTCTGCAGTTGTGTAGTTGTATTCAACTGCACAGGATTGGGATCCCTTTTAGGGAGTTCTGATTGGCGAACCATTTTACAGCAGAAGTGGGCAGGTCCATTTCAGTTTCCATACATCACCGGTGCCATAATAATTATAGTAGTTAGTGTAGTTGCACGTGGAAGTAAGAACTTGAAAAGTTCCAATTTATTGACCCTCTGATTTAATGGCTGTTTTTTTAACAGGTCAAGCTAAAATGCGGATTGAAAAACGAGGTTACTGATGTAGATGAACCAAGCCGCTGCGAGTAGGGATTGCTGTCTTGTTTTTCTCTGCTGCTACCTCTTTCCTCTTCTTTTTGTTAAATCTTTTTATGTGATGCTCTCCCTTTTTCTCATTGTTGTTTCACTGGCCTCATGGCAGATATGTAGCTTTCTTATCTACCCCGGTCCTTTGCCAAGAGCAAAAGCTGAAGGTACTTCTCTAGTTACATGATAGCAGATATCATCCTTATCTCAACATGGTATTAATGGTAACTCTGGAACTTGACAGGAGTTACAACACAAGCTAGACTTATTGAATTCGGAACAACCAGCAAACCGTGATGAGTTGTGAACAACAGGGATGAATTTTAACAGTTGAGTTTACCAGACTGTGATTATTTTTCTTTTGAGACTTGATTCCTGAGTTGATCAAGTTTTATTTTGAACAGGTAGTATTATGATCATAGAGCAACTGAAGAAATGGTGCCCTTAAGTTTTGCATGCTAGAGCTTACACAAATTTGATATCAGGTGAGGTTATTAGGGAGAGAGGCTAGAAACGGATTTCACTTGGGGTTGGTAATCCTTATTATGGCTGTTCGAGTTGGTAACATTCTAATATCTTAAAGACTAACCCCATTGCACAATTTCCCGCTATTGAACTCAATTACGACATGATCACTGCCTCTCCTTGAAATTGTCCATTCCATTACCAAAGGGTGGATATTTATACTGTTAAAGATACTAAACAGTCGGAATTTCTTGAGCCAAATTTTTTTGTTAGAATGAGTTCACGTTATTATTCATTTTAAGGTGGATATGTGGTATGTGGAATTTGCATATTTTGTTTGCGTGGCCTCTTGAGGAGACTTATTAGAGATATATTGTTTGAGACCAGAAATTCACTAAAGAGAAAGAAAGCCCAAAGGAAAACGGACCGATTTTATCTGAAAAAATCGAAAAATTGATCAATCCATAACTGATAAAATAGAAAACTAAAATATTGCATTTTTTTTAAAAAAAATTGATATGGTTTAGTTTTCAGTTTTTATTTTTAAACTGAACTGAACCCAATCTTTTAATGCACTTATATTGCTCTTATTATATTTTTATATAAAATTCAATTCTTTCTCGACTTTGTACTGTATATCTAGTAAATGTCGTTTTCAGAAAGCTGATGAGAATTTCAAATGGTCATTATTTTGCGTTGTGTCAATTGTTAAAAATTTAAAAATTATATAGAAGTAAATTAGTTTTTTAAAATATGAATAACTGATTTAAATTGGCCCTTTAAGAGTTTGGTTTAATTTAATTTGAATTTGATATTCCTTTCAAATTAAATTAATTTAAATCAATTATTTTTTATCTTTGGGAAAATCAAACTAAACTAAACTGTAAATATTCATAGAACCATCAACTAGGCATTGCATGCCACTATCCCTCAATATTCAGAAGCGATTATTAGAGCATCACAAAGAAATGAAGATCACTCAGTGCATCGTGTTTAGTTGAGCATGTACAAAATTGATTTAGTTAAATTATAATGTTTTTCTTTTTATTTTTTATACAATTTAAATTTTTATATTTTAAAAATATGCAATTTTAATTCTTTAATTTTTTGTATGTTTTTTATTTTTATCTTAGTTCAATTGAATTCTAGATTTAACATATTCATTTAAGGTATTATTAATAAATAATTTAATTAATTAAAATATAAAAAAATAAGTAAATTTTTGTAAAATTAAATATTCAACCATAATTATAAATTATTTGTAATGTGAGAACTAAAATCACAAAAATAAAAACAGAGACCAAAATCCTATATAAAAATTAAAAAGATTAAAATTACAATTTAACCAATTGATGTTGTAAAATTGATTCTCACAATAATTGATTTTGAAATAAAATAATTTATATTTGAATATTTTTATTCTATAATCAAGTAATAAAATTGAATATAATTTTTTGATTTAATTTTAAAATTATTTAAAGTTATTTTAACTCAAACTAAATTCTGATCTTAAAATCAATTCTTCAACTTGAGATCAAATATATGAGTATCTACTTAAAATTATATTAATTAATATTTTAATGTGATTTTAGATAACTGTAAGAACAGTAATGGATCTTAAACATACTTTAAAGGAAAAAAAAATAGATCAATAAATATATTTAAAATTATTTTATAACGTTATACATTAAGAAAAAAAATGGTTTTTCCTAATTTGTATTAAGCTATGTAACTGACTAAATAGATGAATTTGTGCTACAACATATGCATGTGACTCAATGTCATATATACAAGATTTTATCTATTGCTAGTCACTTTAAAAGTCTATATCATAAAATGATATATAACCTCTTTACTCAAAAATCATTTAGATAATGTGAGATTTTCCTTTTGAAATACCTCTAAAAAAATCATAATTTATGGATAGATGTGCTTTCTTTAAATCATCTTTGTAACTTGCTTAATTTAGGTGTAAATAAATTTTTGTTTATAAAAAAACATAAAAATATTCTTTTCGCCTGTTTTACCTCCGGGTTTTCTTTAAATAATGACAAGATCTCAAATATGGTTTTCATTATATATAATATTTACATTACAAGTGCATTTTAGTTAAATTCTTTTTAATAAAGGTTTTTTGTTTTTATTTTAAATAAGCTAAATACAACCAACTAGAATTGCCTTAGTAACAGAGGAGTTAAGATACATGTATGAAGGGTTAAGCTCGTTTCTCAATACTGTCATTGTAAAAAAAAAAACTGAACAACAAATACTTTCAATTAAATTAATGAGAAATAACACTCACATCTTTTCTACTGAAACCTCCTTAAATAGTATTTACATTCTAGTTAGTTTTTAAAGTGGCACTTATAACTATTCATTTAAGTTCTTGATTATCTTATTTTTATCCTATTTTTTAAAATTCGTTTATATTTTATTTTTTATCATATCTACTTATCTCTCTTATTAACTTTATTTTGTCCACTTTACATATCTGTCTTCCTTTTTCTTATGTATCTAAAGAATGAGGGTGAAACTTTAGCGATTTGTCTTATTTAATAAAATTATTTTTGAAGTTTAACTTATTTTTTATATAAGAATCAAAATAAAACTTATTTTTTCAAATTTAATAAATAGTTAGTGAAATACATTAATATTTTAAACTCTTTAATAATCTACCTTTCTCTTGTATATAAATTAATTGGTGTTACGAGTGATTTTAATTTGGAGTCTATTAAACTTTTTTTTATACTAATTTAATTTGGAGTGAGTCTAATTGGTGTTATGAGTAATTTTAAAGAAAACATATAAATTTAAGATAAATTTAATACTATTAATTAAATTAATTAATTTTCTTAATTTTAATTAATTAATTAATTAGATTTTATAAAAAAAATAAAGGAAATGAATACTATTGAGGAGAGGATCTTTTCAAAATTAAAGTGTGTGTTAATATGATTTAATAATAATGCTAAATTATTAACGTTGTTTTTATATTTATTTAATTAGTTTAATTCGATTTTTTTATTTTTAGAATATTCAATTTAGTCTCTTAATTTTTAAGAAATATATAATGTTTTTTTTCCAACATCATTTAATTATCATACGTGACTATTACATGTTATTTTTTAGAGAAAATAAATTATATATTAATAATATAAAATTATTTTATATAATCATCTAATCACAAACTATTATATAAGATAAGTTTGTTAATTATTATAATAACTATATAAAAAGTTGTATCAAAGATGATTTTCTTATTAGATGATAATATAAAATAATTTTATACTTTTAATATATGATCATTATACTTTTTTTATTATTACAATAATTATACAAAAAATTAACATTATTTTTAGTAATTAGATAAAAAGACAACATTGACAATTCTTTAGTAATAGCTGCATAAAATATTGAGAGAGAAAACATTATCACCTATAAGGATCCTACTTGACTCAAATAATATTATATTGGATAAAAGATACACATGATTAAAAAAAAAGGACAACATGACATAAATTTTAAAAATTAAGAAATTAATTTAAATTTTTAAAAAATATTGAGAACACATTGAATTAATTTAATAAATAAAGAAATAAATTAGTAATTTATCCTAGACTTAAATATTAATTTGATTCTTAAACAATAATATTTTTTATTTTATTCTTTAAATATTATTATTTTTTGGTTTTAGGCTTAGTTATCATATAACAATATTAAATAATGATTTAAACAATCTAGTAACTTATTAGATATGATCATATATAATTTTTTTTAATAAATTATATTTTTAAATTTTTATTTATTTAAAATAATTAATTATATTAAATTAATTAATAAAAGATTTAAAAATATAACTTGACAAAAAAATTACATGTGATTATTTTGTGAGACTATTTAATTATGTAATAAATCATTAGATTGTCAAAATTATTATTATAACATTATTTAATAAATAATAAAAATTAAAATAAAAAATTATTTAATATAAAAACTAAAACAAAATAAAAATAAAAATAAAAACAAAATAAAAAATTCTAAAATACTAAAATTAAAAAAACACTATTTTTTTAAAACCAAATTCATTTAAGCTTTTATCCTAATAACAACTAAGGCATAGACAATTTTGGCTTAAATTAATACACAATAAATAAATCCAAGTGAAAAGAAAATAAAAATAAATGCTGGGTGGGTGGGAGTGGGAGGTGATGCGCATGCTTATTTTGCCACCGTCAGGAGGAGTAAGGAGCACCGCTGACCGAGGAACAGAACTGTGATGCCCGTAAAACCCAACTTTCACCAAAACAGGTATCTTTCAATTCAACTTCTTACACTGTTTACTGCTCACTCACTCCCAATTTTTCTTCATGTTTCTCAATCTGAATTTCACCCTTGTAAATTCTTCATATACAATCCAATAATCTTCTTCGCTATGTATGTAACTAATGTGTGCATGTGCATTTTTTTTTCCCAGTTTGGTTTCTTATTACTGCCGATGCTTTTACAGGGGAAGCTGTTGTTCTTGTCTTAATTGAAAAGTTGTTTCTCATTCACCTATATATGCTTTCTTTTTTGAATATTCTGATGGCTGTACTGTACATTGGGAAAATTAGGATCAATGTGCACTAATCAAATGGTTTAGATTTTGTTAAAACACAATTACATGAACATATGCATAATAAACTTACCACATTCACTTTGTGACTTTAGAACTTCTAAATTCTGATGGCTCTCTGCTTTGCTAAGGTACTGGGGAAGGTTATTAACACACCCTTCCCCTTGCATATGCAAAGAGACTGTTTCTAGATTCGAACCCATGACTGACCGGTGACAAAGGGCAATTTTACTGTTGCATCAGGGCTCGCCCTCACCCCAGATAAGATAAATAAATTACAGTAAAAAATGTTTACCAAGTGTTTCTTTAACCCTTAAATAAGTCATTGGTAAGTTGTCATAGCAAGTTAGCAACCAAATACCTGAATTTTGTCTCTTCAGCGTAGAATTGGTTGTGTCATACAACCATTTAACAACTATTACACGCTCACAACACATATTTGTATGTATGTACATGGAAATATTGTTGATCAGAAAATACAAGCAGTGTTCATATCTGAATCTGTGAGTATGCATGTATGTGCAATAAGTCAATAACAAAGTACTCACTTCACTTGTTCTTTTTGACAAACCCATCCGGGAAGTCTCATAGCTCTATCTAAGATCAAGTATTTTATTTGAACAGTGATACTTAACAGGATTAATACAAATGACTTGTTGCATCTTCATAGGTCTCACGCTTCCCTCTCTACAGGCGTGTATGATGTGCATGAGCTAGTTCAGAAGCATGAGATCTCTTTTATTCTTGTTTTGTTGTGTGCTCATTTTCCTTTGGCACAACCTTTTCAAGGTTTTGGGTGAGCATTGGCTGTGTGTGTGCACATCCTAACTGTTTAGTAGTTTCTGATGCCTCATTTAAAGATTTTGGTAAATGAGATTAAGCTAAAATTCTCTGGCAATATGTAGTTGATACAGTCCTTTTTCTGGATGAATGGTTACTTTTTTAAGCGTGTCTTTTAACTTTGGACATGTTTGGGGATATGTTTATGCTTTTGTTTCTTGTGTTTTGCTCACAGCTGTTTAGAAGGATGGGTTATTTCTTATAGGCAGTGTTCAACCTTGTTTTAGTCAAGTTTCTTGTGGTTCCCGATTGTACTTTTTTTCTTTTTAAGAGGATATCTTAATTTCCTCTTGTTTGTGCTTTCCCTCTCTCCTCTGTTGACAAATTTTCTTTATCAATACAAATTATTTGTTATGCATTTATTCCCAAAGGCTGTATATGGTATAATAGTAGTCTTTATTGATGTGCCATTTTCTTTAATTCTTAATTTTTCTTTTAGATGGAAGAAGTTTGTCTGAATAGTGAGCCACTTTTTGACGAAAGTGAAGAACTTGATGTTGAGGGGAACTCTTCTGTAGCAGAACATGATCTTGAATCTTTAAACTCACAACTGAAGAACTCTCCACTTCCAACTGTGGGTCTAGAGTTTGATTCCTTTGATGAAGTTTACAACTTCTACAATATCTATGCAAAGGAACAAGGCTTTGGCATCAGAGTGAGTAATTCATGGTTTAGATCAAAGAAAAAAGAGCGCTATAGAGCAAAACTTAGCTGCAGTAGTGCTGGTTTTAAGAAAAAAAGTGAAGCCAATAATCCAAGACCAGAAACAAGAACTGGTTGTCCAGCAATGATAGTGATTAGAATGGTTGAGTCCAAGAGATGGAGAATAGTGGAAGTTGAGCTTCAACACAACCATCAAGTGAGTCCCCAGAACAAACAGTTTTACAAGTCACACAAGAAAATGATCCTTGAAGCCAGCAAATCACAACCACCACCTGAGCCTGTAACAGAAGTACACACCATCAAGTTGTATCGAACCACTGTCATGGATGTTGATTACAATGGTTACTCAAATTTTGAAGAAAGCCATGACACCAATTTTGATAAATTGAAATATTTGGAACTTAGAGAAGGGGATGCGAGTGCTATATATAATTATTTTTGCCGAATGAAGTTGACCAATCCAAATTTCTTTTACTTGTTTGATATTGATGATGATGGACACCTAAAAAATGTTTTCTGGGCTGATTCCAGGTCAAGGATTGTTTATAATTACTTTAATGACACAGTTACAATAGACACAACTTGTTTGGCAAACAAATATGAGATCCCTTTGATATCGTTTGTTGGTGTAAACCATCACGGACATTCTGTACTATTGGGTTGTGGCTTCCTTGGACATGAATCAGTGGATTATTTTGTCTGGATATTCAAGGCATGGCTTAAGTGTATGCTTGGTCGTCCTCCACATGTTGTTATTACTGACCAGTGCAAGCCATTGCAAATTGCAGTTGCTCAGGTTTTCCCTCGTGCTCGTCATTGTTACTCTTTGCAGTATATCATGCAAAGAGTTCCAGAAAAGTTGGGAGGGTTGCAAGGATATGAAGCAATCAGAAGACAGCTGTCTAATGCTGTCTACGAGTCATTAAAGATAGTTGAGTTTGAATCTTCTTGGGCTGAAATAATTAAATGTCATGGACTGGGAGATAACAAGTGGCTTCAGACATTGTATAAAGATAGGCATCTATGGGTCCCTGTTTACCTAAAAGATGCCTTTTTTATAGGACTGGTTCCAACTAAAGAAAACGAGGGTCTGACTGCATTTTTTGATGGATATGTGCATAAACACACGTCCTTTAAGGAATTTCTTGACAAGTATGACTTGGCTCTGCACAGGAAGCACTTGAAAGAAGCTATGGTGGATTTGGAGTCTAGAAAAGTAAGCTATGAATTGAAAACGAGATGTAATTTTGAGGTCCAGCTTGCGAAGGTATATACAAAAGAAATCTTTAAAAAGTTTCAATCTGAGGTTGAGGGCATGTACTCTTGCTTCAACACAAGACAGGTAAGTGTCAACGAATCTATAATAACATACATTGTGAAAGAAAGAGTTGAAGTTGAGGGGAATGAGAAGGGAGTTAAAAGTTTTGAAGTGTTATACGAGACTACAGAATTGGATATTCGTTGCATTTGCAGTTTGTTCAGTTACAAAGGATATCTGTGCAGGCATGCATTGAATGTTCTCAATTATAATGGCATTGAGGAAATTCCATCTCGGTACATCCTGCACCGTTGGAGAAGAGATTTCAAGCAAACGTTGAATCAATTCCATGCCTCTGATAATGTTGATACCTACAACCCTGTGCACTTGTATACTCATCTGTTTAACAGTGCTCTTCCAGTGTTAGAAGTAGGGGCACAGTCACAGGAGCATTATATGGTTGCTTTAAAAGAACTGGAGGAGTTGTTAGGCAAGTTTGATATAGAGGATAATAATATAATGTAAACAATTAGTACAGGATTCCCATTCCCTAGTTATAATGATGATTGACTGTTTATAACTCTCCTGTGGTTGATTTATTCAAGTTTTTGTGCTACTGGTGATTGTATAAAATGAAATGCCAGTGGCTCAGTGCCAATTAACATAACATTTTCTTTTAAATGATTTGGACTATGTTGATACTAATACATATGCAAGCGTTCTAGCTCTTCACCTTCCTATAAATTGTATCAGGCATTTTAACAATCATCAACCTTCTTAAATTTCGGTGTCTGTTTTAGATGCAACCTGCAAAAAGATACCATCAGAAATTTGCTAGTATTTTTATGTTTCGGGATACAGTGTCAGTCAGCTGTGCTTTGAAGATTTCCCTTACACAAATTATGATCGAACAGAGGTTAATAAGTTTCTTAATTCCTAAGCATAAAAAAATTTCATATGTTTACTGTTAAGTGATTCCTTTTCAGGCTAAAGCTTGCAATGACCTTTAATGGATAATGGTAATCAAAACCAGACTGGCCTTTATGCTGAGCACTTGTTCTGTTTCAAAATGATTTTACTCAACTACTAAATATACATTGCATAACCAGTGAGTTGGTGCAAGGCTGGCATATTGAATCTATTAGCCATGTAGAAAATGAGATTTACTTTGTATAAACGGTTTGGATTTTACTTATAAGAAGCTTTACTATTTTTATTTAAATAAAATAGTTTTCCCATTAAGATTTTTATTAAAATTATTCTAAAACCAAAGCAAGTTAAATATTATGCTTGAGATTAAAATATCAGAAAAAAAAAGAAGTTAATTGACCTTCAAATTTCCCTTCGAATTTGAAGGCATGAAAGTTCATGTTTAGTCAAGGACTCACGGGCTAATATGTTTTATTATCTTTAAAGGAAGAAGAAAACAAGCTTTTTAAAAAAAATCCAAAAAAGAATAATACCAGCAAGATGCTTATGATACTATTTTATTACACACTTTATTATTAATTAAGATATGTGAGTCCTATTAAATAAAGGATGAGACCCATATCATTTAATTAGAGACTTAGATTTTGCCCAATAATAGAAGAGTGTTCTGAAATAAAATGTCATGTCAAAAAGTGTACAGTGTCTTTTATTTAAACGTTAACAACACATCTATTTAGCATGAGCTTAATTTTAAAACAAAATCAGTTTTAATATTTTAATACTATTAATTAATTAAAAACCACTCCAAGTATAATTTTTTAAATTTCTGTAAGTTCGATTTGAATTTTCTACTAGAGAAAAAAAAAATTAAACACCTACCAAAGTAGATCTAAGTTTTCTTTTCGTAAAATAGTTGAGTGATACAAATGCTATAAAAAATTATTTATATATTCTCTCCAATCTCAAATATAATTAAAAGAATCATATATAAAAATCTAAAACATAAACAAATTTTTATTTTATTTAATGATATTATTCTTAAAATGTTATTTATTTAATTTGACTTGTATTTTTAATAATTTTTTTGTCCTCGATATCAAATTTTAATAAAAATATTTTTTTAAAGATAAAATTAATAAAATTAAATTATGTTAACTAACTTCTTAATTAATATAAATTAAATTTTCCTTAATATTTCAGAAAGTAAGAGATTTTTTTTAACACATTATTTTTAAATCTATTTTTTGAAATAAAATATATTTTTAGTTTTAAAAAGATTAAAAGTTAATTTTAATATTTATAATTTTTTAACATTTTTAGTCCTAC
>JAMLFT010002757.1:0-24195 GCA_026544285.1 Pachyrhizus erosus | reverse complement strand
AAATTGATTTTTATTTTTTAAATTATTTAATAATAAATATTAAATTAAAAAATAAAAAAATTCAAAGAATTAAAAAAATTAAAATTAAATTCATATTCATATTCAAGACTTAAATAAAAAAGTGTAAGTGACTGAATTGATCGATCTTAGGGGAGCTTATTTGTAGAATAACTCAACTAATTGTGGTTAGTTAAAATTAAAATAATTAAATATAAATTTACGCAGAGTTTACAGAACTATCTAGAAAGAACGTATCCTTTACCATCCTGGGCTGTCACTAGCACTACAAATCCCCAATTTCGCAAACCCTAGGCTGCAGCATCAAAGAAGTCGAAGAGAAATCAAATCAAATCTCATCTCTGTGGTTGCGGCAATGGCGGAGCACTTGGCGTCGATATTCGGGACGGAGAAGGACAGGGTGAATTGCCCCTTCTACTTCAAGATCGGCGCGTGCAGGCACGGCGATCGGTGCTCGCGTCTCCACACGAAGCCCAGCATAAGCCCCACCATTCTGCTCTCCAACATGTACCAGCGCCCCGACATGATAACCCCCGGCGTCGATGCCCACGGCCACCCCATCGACCCTCGCAAGATCCAGGACCACTTCGAGGAGTTCTACGAAGACCTCTTCGACGAACTCTCCAAGTACGGCGAAATCGAAAGCCTCAATGTCTGCGACAACCTCGCCGATCACATGGTACGTGCCCTAACCCTTATCCCAATCCTGGCCCCTTCCATTTTTCCATTTTTTATTTTTCGAATTAAACGAGGTCGTTTTCAGGTGGGGAATGTGTACGTTCAGTTCAGAGAGGAGGAGCACGCCGCTAATGCTGTTAGGAACCTCACCGGAAGGTTTTATGCTGGTTAGTTATCTTCGTTGTTTGCTTCTCTGCAATTTCTCATTAAATGTGCATGTGTGAGGTTGATGAATGGACATGATTCTGTGCCCTAAATTTATGTACTGTGTTGTAATTGTAATTGTTTTTGAAGATTGAATATGAAGCATTGGTTTGTATGGCTGCAGGTCGGCCAATTATTGTGGATTTCTCGCCA
Organism: Pachyrhizus erosus; assembly: GCA_026544285.1. NCBI lineage: Eukaryota > Viridiplantae > Streptophyta > Magnoliopsida > Fabales > Fabaceae > Pachyrhizus > Pachyrhizus erosus. The sequence goes on along the minus strand of JAMLFT010002757.1, from coordinate 23,142 downwards.
GTGACGGATTTCCGAGAAGCTACTTGCAGGCAGTATGAAGAGAATACTTGCAACCGCGGTGGTTATTGCAACTTCATGCATTTGAAGAGAATTAGCAGGTAATGTTTTTGCTTTGGTGTTAGAGTTTTTAATTCCTCTGTCGGTGGTGATATTTATTAAGTGTGTTTTGGGTGAGTATTTGTTTCACGTGTTTTGAATGAAATTGATTTTGAAGCTAATTGAGGGAGAATCAATTTCAATTTCACAGAGAATACAAAGCAACCCATTATTAATGTGGGAAAATCACGTTATTTTTTTATGTGGTTTTGGTGGTGCCACTGTTTTTTTAGGGTATCCAAACACACTTTGAGTATCTGTGAAATTGATTTTGATTGTAATTGAGTTTGCTAAATTGGTTTTTGAAGTGATTTGATTTATGTTTGGATGTTTTTATTCTAAAAGCAAGTTGCTACTAAAGCTCAGTATAAAAATCCAATACAAAAGGCAATAAATTTGGTTGAACTCAAAATCAATTCTAGATTCTCGCAATTTCTTAACATTGAACCAAAGATGTGAACATTTATTTGTAATTATGTTAGCTAATATATCAATGTGATTCTGGATCATCTAGTGTGAATCCAAACATGCCATAAAACTTAAAGCTTAAATCTGTTTAATCTATGTTTTGTTCAGGGAATTGAGGCGTCAGTTGTTTGGGAAGTACCATGGAAGGCACAGCAGAAGCAGGAGTCCTTACAGGCATCGGAGCCATGAGGAACGGTCTCATCGCAGTCATAGCAGGAAGTATGATGACAGGGACTACCATCATGAGAGTCGCAGCAGGAGACACAGGAGCACAAGTCCTGGACGTAGGAGAGGGCGAAGTCGCAGCCGAAGTCCTGGAGGGAGGAGGAACCGTAGTCCAGTCAGAGATGGCAGTGAGGAGAGGCGTGCCAGAATTGAGCAGTGGAACAGGGAGAGGGAAGAGCAAGAACCTGGAAATAAGGCTAATTCTGAGGAAATTAAAAATGGTAACAGTGGGCACTCACAAAATGCTAGCAAACATCATGGGCATCAGCAGGAAGAGCAGGAACAGCAACCTCCTCAGGAGGGATATTGATCTATATATGTTGTTATGGTTTGTGTTCTTTCCCTTTTGTTTGCCTATACATTTAGACCTAGGCAAGATATTTTATTCTAGCATAGGCCGCCCCGCCCACAGAATAAATACAGCTCACCACCCATTTTCAACTGTGCAGGTGGTGCAGGTGCACTGCTAAGATAATGGAATGTGTTTCCTTCTTCCTCCCTTCCCCCACCTTTTACATTTGGGAATTTTCCATTTTTTTTATCATGCATGATGTTTGATTTTGTGTGGATGCGTGTGCTACCAATTTAGGTTTCCCAAAATATTTCACTGCTTTGAACCATGTATTCAACACTCTTCAAAGCTAGTTTTATTGCATTCTCTAGTCTGCACTCATTGATAGAATGTATTTGAAATACTGAGCAGCTGAGTCCTTTGTTGTTTCCACTGTACATATGAAGAACAGCTGAAAATGTGTAAAGATGTTCCTTTTCCTGCTTTGTGGGGTTCTTATTAGTGTCTAATAATCCTCATTCAAGAGTTTTTGTAGGTTCTATCCTTCAAAATTGTCGTTTTCCTTTTTGCTGTCATTCATTCCTGTTAATTTCTTCAAAGGTGGTGTCAGTTTTTCACATTTCCCCGTCATTCGCAGATTGCAAAATAGCCTTACGGCATTCTACCTAATACAGCCCAAAAAAATAGGCTCGTCTTTGATGATTAGGCTTGTAACTTTCTTTTTTTCATGACATTTTTCTTTAAGAAACAGGGGTGTTCCTTTTCTCGACTGGCTAATTCTTAACATTCAATGTGTCTTGCTCTTGCATGCTTGTTACTCTGGTTGATTTGCAGTTGTTGAATGTATGCATTATGGTACAGTCAGGTACACTGATCAACATCATTCATGAAGACTAATGAACGACCAGTTTCAACTTATTCTAGGGGGTTTTTGTTTTCAATGAGCTCTGTTAAATTTTCCCTTTTGGTATTTGAAATAGCATGATCTTACGTTGTTATGAGTTTTGCAGGTTCAGGTATCCCTGCTTCTAGAAACGAGCTCTTTACTTAATTGCAGTTTACCGTGGAATTTGTGTACAGGTTCATGGTACGCTCTTGGAGGATGTTTTAACGGATCTTTCAGCTGGCAAGTAATCGTGTAGGATGAATTTGTAGGAGAAGCCTTCTCTCATTTCGGTTTACTTGAATTTGCAGGCTGAGGAAGATGGCTTCAATTTTATAATTTTTTTTTCCTTTTTTTTCTTTTTCCTGGCATATTAGGATGCTTTGTCATTGTGTAACCTTTAGATGTCAATTAGTGACCGACCTTCGAACCTTATTGTGTGTTTGTAAAACCGTTACTTTGAGGATGCAGCAACTTTTGATGGTTTTATATACGAATTATCGTCGTGCATGCATTTCCGTTACACTGCGATTGGAATTGGATGGCTAGTGGAAGACATTGGATGAAAATATGTATTACTTTCGTCTTTAAATGTTAAATGTAAATTTCCTTCAAAATCTTTGTCTTTTAATTAATTGTTTTATTGAAATAGTTTTAATTATTTTACAAAAAAATGTTACAAATTAATAGGATAAATTTATTTTTTATGGTGAAGATTGAAAAAATAAGCAGCATAAATTAATTAATTAGATAAAAAGTAATTAGGTAAAAAGGTAAAATTTTTAAGTTTTAATAAATTTAAAAATAATTTTAAAAAATAATATAAAATATTAATAAATTTAATATTATTATTTAGATTAATTAACTTATGTGTGAATTAATGAAAATAATATGTGAATTAGTTAAATTAATCTTATATTAAAGACTTAATATTTTTCAACTTAATCTTGATGTAATTTTAATTTAGTTATCATTATGTTTGTAGAAATTTTCTTTATCTTGATGTAATTTTAATTTAATGAAAAGACTCCTTTTTTTTTATAACACTTCTATGGTAGATAATTTAAAAATAAAAAGAATTACCTACCTTTAAAACAGTTAATATTGGTTCAAAATTATATGGTGTGAATTTTTACTGTTTTTCAAGTGTGAATGAAAACTTATGAAAATTGTTAGTATGAATTCGCAGGAAAATTATGCATGCCTAACTGAAGGTATCAATTTAAGTTAGCTTATAGGTTAAGAAAATTTAGGCAGTTTTTAATTTTTCTTCAATTATACTGGGAATTTAAATGTAGGTTAAAAATTTATACAATCGTTATACATACCTTCTTTTATTTTGTATATATATTAATTATTTTATTCTATTTATATATATATATTTTAATTATGGTTATTAAATTTATTTAAATAATTTCATTCCTTACCTCTCTTTTATCCAAGTATTATCAACATTTCTTTCTTATTTTGGCTCAAATCGCTACCGTAATTATCCCCAATCATCATCTGTGATGGTAGGGGTAGATTTGGTAGATAATTTGGGTGCACTTGCTATAGTTTTAAGCCATTACAATTGGGATCACCGCAATTTTCCATGATACTCGTTTTTGCAGGAGCATCAATGCTGGGTTCCTCCTCCAATCCAAGTCTCTCGCTTTTAATGGGCGAAATTTCTCATAGTTTTTAACTACTGATTTTGTGACACATATTCCATTTTTTCAGCACCGTTGCATCTGTGAATTCAGCGCCTTTCTTAATTAATGCTCTTTTCTAACTCATGCTTGCAGTTATACTCTTTCCTAACAAGCAAAAAAAATAAAAATACAATGGTCCTTAAATAGTAATTATTTTTTCTATAATAAATTTCATCTTAGAAAAAAAATCTATTCCAAAATAAGTCGCTTCTAACTCTTTAATATAATATTTTGTTTTTTCATTTATATTTTTAATAATAATAATGATATACATAAAAAAATTATAAATAAATTGATGATGATCAGGTTAATTTTATAAAAATTTCTATTATTTTTCATCTATTTGTTAATTTTTTTGGCTTGTGTAAAAATTTAGGATAACATTTATTTTAGGATAAAAGGAGTACAAGACTATTTTAACTGATTCATACTCTTTAAAAAATTGATTAATTTAATTAATAAAATTAAATTTATTAATAATTTATATTACTTTTCAAAATTATCTTTAATATTATTGAAATCTCATCTCACTCTTTACTTAGGTAATTAATATATACAAGCTATCTTCTTTTATTCTCATAAGAGTGATAATGAATTTATCTCATTAATTTATAATATTTATTATAAAGTATTTAGGGTATTCTAAAAAAGAACAAATCAATTTTTCAAAAAATTCTTACATATAGAAAAAAAAGTAGTATGAAAAAAAGTGAATAACATCTATGAAAATGCAAAGAAAAATAAAATAATTTTAATCAAGCTGTAAATTGAAATTAGTGACGAAAATTACATTTCTTATGAGTACGTAGGTAGTTGACAGGAAAGAATGTAAAGAGTGAGGTTATTTAAGTAAATTTAATAAAAATAGAAAAAAAAATATACAGATAGTAATTAATGGAGGTATATTTAATAAATGTCAAAATTTAACAGCACAACCTTGGGCTTATATGCTATTTTTTAAGAAAAATACTTAACATCTATTTAAGAGAAATTGCTTCAAAACTACAATGATAATATAACATAATATGTAACATTTGTATAGTTCGTTTAATTTGCATACCACTTTTATATTAACATCATATATTAATATTTTATATTTATAATTATATTTTGATGAAATTACTTTTACATTAACATGTTACATATTAATATTTGAACTAATGTTTATAACTTTAAGAAAATTGTCACAAATGTCTAACTATTAGATCTACATGTATATTTTTTAACGTGAAGATTAATGTAAAAAAATTGGATTCCAATAATTAAAGATTCAAAAAATCTAAAGTGATAATTATAAATTAAAAATCACAGTTTGACTCATATATTTTATATCTTATCATATATAAGTATATATAATGAGCTTAAATTTAACCTCAAGTTTTAAAAGGATATTACTTCATATGATATGAATTTAACAAGACTCATTTATTATAAATATTATTTATCATAGATGGAAGACTTATAGACAAAAGCAAAAGTTAAAAAATAATAATAAGACTTATCAAATCTTAATAATCAAGAAGGTGCAACTTAAAGAAGGTTTAACTAAACTCAAACCCAATTTAAGAATTGTCTCATATTTATATTTTGAAGATCATTTTAGCAAACTGATGATGGAGATCCAATAAGCCAACACAAAGACACTTATTGGAGGTTTCATGACTAGGTTCAAGGCCAAGATGAAACAAGATTTACAAAGTCTAACTATGTAGGTCGAGAAATGTTCAGAACAAAGTGAATTATATACTACACAAAAATGGATCACTTTTCTACATGTTGAAGAAATTGAAAAAAAAACAAATTAACATTTGTTATTAGAATATACTTTTATCTTATTTTAGGAATTGTTTAGAGTTATAATCTTATATTTTATCTTTAATTCAAGTAAAATTATAATTTGTTTTCTATTATCTTATTTTAGTTCAAGTTTTTAAGATTTGTTTTCTGTTATTTTTTTTAATTTTCTATAAAACTTTATAGTGTTGGTTTTACGGACAAGTTATGCTTCTATCGATAGATCACGGTTAAGGTCACACTTATTTGATAACTTTGATTCTACCGTCACAATTAGTCTCATGCTTCTTTGATAACTTTTGGTTTTACAGGTAAGTCACAGTTAAGGTCAAGTTTTTAAGAGAAAAAACATAATTTTGAAAATATTAAGGTGACAATTTCATCATTCCAAGATAAGAATGGTCCTTAATTATATTTAGAATAAGAGAGAAAATTGAACACGTCTTTGAATATCATTACTTTTTGGAGGAGAAGAAGATTAAACTAGCAGATCTTAAATTCATTGATTATGTGATTATTCGGTGGGATCAATTTATAAGTAGTAGGCGTAGATACAAAGAAATAAAAGTTGTAATGAGAAAGAGATTTGTACTAAATCAAAGTAGATTCAACAGAAAATTATAAAAATTCTCTTTTGTTCACTATGAACAAAAAATTACACTTCTTGTTTTATTGTCTCCAAAGAAAGTCTTTGAAGACCAATTAAAAAGTGAAAAAAATGTGAAAAATCAAAAGATTTAAGAGAAAAAAGAATTGAGAGAAAATAAGTTAACAAAAAAAGAATTAATAAAAAAATGAGTTAAAAGAAAAAGACCGGGTAGAAAATGAGTTAAGAAAAAAAAAAGTAAAATAGAAGAAGAAAGAAATTGAAAGAAAAAGAATTAAAAAAGAAAAAGTTGAAAGAAAAAAAGATGAAAAAGAATTAAGAAAAAATAATAATACAATAATTGAAGAATGATTTCAAAAGAAAAATATAAAATTTTATGTTCTAATCCGGTCAAATTTTTATTTTTGTCATTTTATATGTATCCTTAACGCCATTTAGAATGCAAAATTGTGCTCTTTTAACCTGTGTAGTTCTTAACCTTATTCATATTAGTGCAACTCAAAAGAATTAGCTTTGGTAATTTTGAAATGATTTTACATTCTACATTACCCTTTACAAACTAAAAAAGTTTTAGCTGATGTACTATTTTCATGTATCTAATTTATTTATTTATTTAGTGAATCTTACTTACAATTTGTTTATTAAACAGATTACTACAAACATTTTTCTCTTTCTAAAACAAACATTTGCACACTGTTTTTGGAACGAATAATTTTGAAAAGAATGTTAAAACAGGGAAGGGAAACACTAGTTTTTTCTATCTACAATCTAAAACGACACGAAGTATGAATAAACAAATGAGATTCACGACTAAATTGTAACTTCTGAATTTGAATAAAAATTGTAGAGTTTACTACTTAACATAAAAGATACTTACATCATTTGTATATTTTTTTCCTTTTACAACTTGAAATGCACCAAGTAAACGTGGTAAATTTGTCGTTCTGGAATGATTTTTCAACTGCAATATTCTAACTTTCTACAAAAATTTAAAAAATAAATTCAGAAATACCCAGTGTAACGTCTTTTTTAAAATATAGATTAGACAAATTAAAAACACGACGATATTTAGAGATTCGAGTTTGAACAAAACATTAAAATTGGCAAACGAATAGATGAGATTAACTACTAATATCAGCATGTGCAATAGTAAATTAGTAGCACTTGTAACAAACAGTAACTTTTAAAATTCCGGGCAGAACAATCCCATCCTTTTCAAAAGAAAGTTTGAGAAGGGAAGCACCTAAATTGAACTCATACCCTCGCATAAATTTTTAATAAAATAACTAACAAGCAGCAAAAGATCTAACCGCAATAATTTTAGACAATTGAGGTTCCCATCAAATATCAAACAAAACTTCCGAAACGAGCATTCATCTTTAACACTACCATGGTACCACGGTTTACTAGGCCAAAAACAAGGACAGATGCCTAACGTCCTTACGATACTCACTGTTACATATGCAAAAAATAATACATGAATGAGTTAACGACCTGCAAAAACATCACTGACCACCATGCTTTGCCTTATTATGTTGTTGCAGACCACCTTCAGAGTTGAAAGACCTGGTCAAAACCAAAATGAAAATGTTTGGTCATAATCCAATTTAAATTAAACAAAACTAAGCTTTGGGTTTTGTTAAAATCATACTTGTTGCAGCTTTTGCATGAGAGTCCACCAGACTTGGGAGTCTTGGCTTCACTGTTGGGTGTTTTTCCACCTTTCTTCGCAGGGTGAGGAGTTGCTGTATGTCCACCTTTCTTACCGTCTAAAACACAAATTAAGGCAGAGATTACTAGAGGATAATACAGATTTAAGTTGAATTAATTAAGAGTGAACAAACTACAATTCAAATTAACGCCTGATATTAAACCACTACAGTACACAAATGTAAACACAATCATGACAAAGTATAGAAGTATATATTTACAATGATTGAACACTAAATCAGCGAAATCAGTACCAAGTCAGCACATATATAATAAGTCTCACCAGTCTTTTCAGGAGTAGCATTTTTAGCTTTCTTGGAGGAAACCGGAGTTTTTGATGCTGACTCATTGGGTCTCTTCTTTCCCACATCCGCCTACAACACATAAAGTGCAACAAATTTTCCAAGTTACCTCAACACAGCCAGTAACCATAACCATCGTAAAAATATATTTTAAAAAACAAAATTAAGGATATGCCACTAACCAGTACCTTCTTAGGAGGGGTCTCTTCATCATCATCTTCGTCACTATCACTCTCATCATCTTCGTCACTATCAGCATCCTCCATCTAAAACATTCCAACAGTTAAAAGTTACAAAAAAGTAATGCACCTAAAGTGTGTTGTTAATGGGTGGATTACCAGTTTTGCAAGAATGCAATTAAGAGCAAGTTGATACTTTTCACTCAACTAGCTTCTACTTGAAAATGCAAATTCTATAGAGAGCTAATTCAATTGCTAAATGGCAATGTCAATGTCTATTGAATATGGTATTTTTTAACACATTGATTTATAAGCAGTAAATGGATGAAAACTCCAGATTTACTTAATACAAGTGGCATTTAAAACGCAAAGGATGCATGTAATTCAAAAACTACTGCAGGGTATGGAGTTGATTGGACGAATTCAAGCAATTTGACAGTTTCATTGCAATCCCTTTGCCCTCCACAGCATCTTTACAGAATCAGTTATAGCATGTAAACAACAAAATAATTAGCTAGCAATTCAAACTTTTGTCTTCAACTTCCTAGCAGAATCACTTCGGCAGTAAGAAAGATCAAGACATTCTCTTTTTACCTACATAAATATTATTGACTAAATATGAAACAGCTGCAAACATTTTCTAGCACAAGTATCTTATCTTAACATTTTGTGTATATTTGACTAAAAGTACACAAATCCCACAACAACAACAAAAAAAAGAAAAGAAAAATCACAGCAAAAACAAATCAATACCTCTTCATCAGAAACTCCAAAATCATCCTCTTCATCAGAATCATCATCAGAGTCCTCCTCGTTGTCTTTTTTAGGTTCAACAACCTTGACCTGTTTTGCTGGTGCACTAGCCTTGGCATCTGGTTTTTTAGACACGGGTACCTTCAAGTCCTCAGCTTTTGTTTCAGGTTTTCCTAACATAAGATAAATGCCCATTAGTTACCTATAGTAACATACACAGCCAAAAATAAATTTAGTATTAAGAAGAAACAGGTACCATTCTCTGCGTTAACCAATGGAAGATCTTCATCACTATCTGTCCAATTAACAATATGCAAATGTTAGACCGAGCAACTCAATTCAAATGCAATAACAGGTCTGAGATAAATATTTGAGACTCACCAGTAAAATCATCCTCCTCACTAGTGCCAGCAGAAACACAACAGAAGTTAAGGAGAAAATGAAAAAGGTAATCACGTTAAGCTTATAGGATTTTAGGATGCTAGTCTAGCAAATCATACATTTGGATAAAATAGCTCCACATAAACTTGGGATATTAAAGTATTGGTTTTAAAAGCATTAAGTAATGATAAAAAGTTAAAACTGATTTGTAATGTCAAGGATATTCATCGCCGGCATAATATGCCTTGTATCCACAGAAATAAACACTGGCACTCTTTGAATTGTGGGAAAGCTCAAACTCCTTTTCCAGAACCAATTCCAGAGATATTTGAGGAATTTTCTCCCTGGAAAGGGTTCCCAAGACAAATTTCTGTTCACCTACTTTCAAGTGGAGAACCACAGGTTCATTTGCTTTGTCTTTCTTTGCCTCACCGAGTGCAGCCTACACAGCAACAGGTCAGAGATTTCGTCTCCGCAGACAAAAACATACCAAAAAAACAGAACAGCCACACAAAACCCTAACCTGAGAAAGGTGTATGCATGCCTCAAATTCAGCTGGGTCTACCTTAACAGACTCCCCAACTTTAACCTCAGCACCTAAATAAAAAATAAGGTATCAGATGACAGCTTCATAAAACCCTAATACATACTAACAGGTAAACGCACGTGCGTAATCTTCTTATTGCATTATTAGAACACGCCGATCACATACATAACAAAAAAAAAATGCAAAGTATGGCAACTATATGTGAATTCGTTTTAACATGAATGATTGAAGAAAAAGACATGTAACGGCAGAGAAAAAACAAATTAGAAAAAGAAAGAGATAGCAGAAGGTTATTACCCCAAAATTCCATTGTAAGAATAGTACAGAGAGAGCTGTGTTCTAGGGTTTTGGAAGGGATAGCAAAGCAAGAGTGGTCACGGAAAGAGGAAGAGGCTTTGAAAGGGTTTTGTGATTATTTATAGTAGTGAATGAGAAAAGGAAGGCTTGGATTTTGTGACTGGGTTGTGCCGCGCCAATTAGGGTTTCTTTAGGCCTGAGCCTCTGTTTTCATTTCCCTCTCCCTTTCTCACATTTCTTCTATTTTTGGGTCTGTGGGCCCGTATTTATATTTGGGTCTGCCTAATGCATCCTATAATTTGGGCCTACTATGGTTTAAGATTTGTGAGCTATGCTTGGCCTTTTTCAATGAAGTCTTAAGGGCTAAAATGAAATTAGAATGTAGAAACAAATATGAATAAGAAACACTTGTTCGTTTAAAAATAATAATAGTTGATCATCTCTTATTAGAGAAAATAATGTGAACAATGATGCAGGAGGATATTGATATGATTCATTAATATATACATATACAAACATATATATAATGAATTTAATTGAATATGTTAATAGTATAATACTTTTTATAAATAATTAATTATAAATTATTATGTTTGATAAATTTATTATTATTTATAATAATCATTTTTAAAATTATATTTAGGATATATTTTTATTATTTAATAATATAAAGTATTTAAAATATTAATGTATGAAAATTAAACTTAATTTGAATCTAATTTAAATATACTTACAATATACAGGTATTTAATAACATCGTCCAATTATAGATTATCACGTAGAATAAAATTATTAACCTTTATAATAGTTATTTTAAAAATTATATTTATAATAATTTCTAATTAATAATAACATAAAAAAAATATACTAATAATGTATGGAAATTAAATTATGAGCTAAAAGGTTTTCCCTGACGCATTCTTAATTTTAAAAACTCAATAAATTCTAAATAGATTAAGGTCATGAGTGACTGTATAAAGATGTAAAACCATTAAAATATCATGACACATAAATTATTAGTTGTTTCACTGATATTTACAAATAATTAGTAGTAGATAAGTAATGTACAAACATAGCTTTTTCAATTAGAAATTTATCAGTAGCCAAAAATATGACAGGATTAAAACAGGACAAAATTATGAAAAGTACAAATTTTAGATTAAAAAAAAAAACTGTTCTTTTAAAACAGTGCTCAATGAGAATAATTGTAAGACATGATTCAAAATGGAATAAAAGCAACCAAGTTGTAATGGTTTTAGCTGTGGGCCTGCCTGGTGCACTTTTTTTTATCGTGATTGTTAATATCAATTACTATCAATCAAAACTTTTCTTGTGTGTATTAAAAGAGTTGTCGGAATGTCTTTTCCAATCCATGGGGTAAGTGTTTTATTACAAAACAATTGTAACTTTCCTGTGATAAATTGTCTCTTTAGATTAACTGTTTTCTACTCATGGACCCCTGGTTAAATTTATTGAGTCCTACACACACGGCTACACCTTTGGTTTTAAAGATGTGATATATCAGTTGACTAAATTATCATCCATCTCCATCAAAAATTGATGAGCAACCCTCTAGTGCATGTTATACCTTAAAGTTGATAGGTTCTTTTTTCTTTTTAATTTTATTAAGTTATTGCATATTTTTCTTATATTATAAATTAGTATAAATAATTGAATGACAATTTTTTTATTCTTGAATTAAACATTCTCAATATTTTTCATCTTTTATCTTATCGATATACATTTTACATGTTACTTTTGCAAAAGCCAAAAAATATTCTTTAAATTATTTTAAACTATCATTTTTTCACCTTTATTTATATTTTTTTTTATCTTTTTTACTTCCTGTTTATTTTAAATATTATTTTATTATTAATCTGTAAATTAAATTTTAATATTTTTAAAATAACATCAGTTATGGAAAATACGACTAAACCCGGCTTAGTGATGCAAGATTTACATAACAATGAGGCCATAAATTTTCACTTCAGTGCAATTTACACACTAAAACAATTAAAAAGAAATGCAAGAAAAATCAAATAGATTATTTTCCTTAATTTCGTTTATGTGATTTTTTTAATTTTGCTTAAATTGTAGTAATGTTGTGTACTAAATATTCAATTGATAAATTATTTTTTCAAAGTCAAAAAATATATTCGCAACCCAATAATCCTCCAATAAAAGGGATGGATCTACTTGTACTCTTGACGCATTCGGCGCCATTGATGTATGGTATTGATATTTTAATAATTTCCAAAACGATCGAATTTTTAATTTAGAAAATATTCATAAAATTGATATTATGATTAATTATTTATACACGTAATTTACAAAATAAAAATTATAATAAGAGTTTAATTTTTATATAATGTCAGACAAACCTTTTTTTATCACAATAATCCATGATTAAATTATAATTTTTTGAGATTAAATATAACTTTATTCTACCTATTCTGTCTAATATACAATTTTTGTCTCCTAATTCTAAAATAAAAATATTTGATATTTTTATTTTTAAAAATTTACAATTTTAATTTTTTCTTCAATTTTATTTATATTTATTTTTTATTTTAATTAATTAAATATTTTTTATGTTAAGTTTATAATTTGATTATAATAAAAGAAACAAAATATAAATAAAATTAAAAATTAAATCAAAATTATAAAAAAAATTAAAATAATAAAATAAATATCTCTATTTTTAATAAAAAAAATTAAAATTACAAATAAAATAAAATAATAGAACCACTAAAATTACATGTTCAATATAGTCAAATTAAAGTCCTCATATCAAATTTGTTATCCATTTTCAATTTATTCAAATATACACCAAAAAGAAAACATACCTTTTTATATTTAATTTACTTATATTAAGAAACTGTAACAGACAGACCCAAAAACCATCCATCGTGTTCCTCGCAGCACAGGAAAGCAAGCTCGCCCTTTAGCAGGGAACGTGTCAACTTCTATGATAATAGTTATTTTAACAAAACAGTTGCATCGCGTCAATTTCTGTGTTACATAGTTATTTTAACAAAAACAATTGCTTACTTCCTTAACGCAGAATACTTGACATGGAAGAAAAGGATACATAAAATTTAGAAAATAAGATAAAATATATATATATATATATAAAACCAAATTAAAAAGCTTTAAGATTATACATAGAATTTTTACAATTTTGCAATTGAAAGCTTTAATATTACCATGTATATGTCTAAAAATCATACATGAAATTTTACAGTTTTGCTTTGCTTGCACACAAATCTCAAATCCTGTAGCTACAGTAGATACTTGCCAACCTATTAATTTACAAGTAACCGTCCATTCGTTCTGGACAAATAAAAAAATATTTTAATTCAGAAAAACAATAACTAACCCACCAACCAATTACATCATGAATTGCATGAGTTTGAACCAAGCAAAACCGCCACCGCCACACCTCTCGCTCTCTTTCTCTGCCTCTTTCGCACACGACGCGAACGACATCGTTACGCCACCTTCGGCGGTTGTAGCAGTCTTACTCGGACACAGAAAGAAATTCCTAGATCCAAGCTCTATAAGCTTCTCCTTCTTAACCAAACCTGAAACATAAAAAAAACACAAATCTAAATCAATTAATTTTTCAATAGAAGAAACCAGAGGACTAATTAATTTATGAATAAAAGTTTTGGTTCCATAATTCGCGTTGACATATAAGGATTCCAATAAATATCAACATCGCATGAAACTCTAATTTTGATTAGAAAATATGTATGGAATTGAATCTAAATTTTGTCCTTAATTTATTAGAGATTGTTTGAGATTTACTTTCTAGGCTAAACTGTGAGTAATGGAGGTCGAAATCGGAAACTTTGTTGGTCGGCAAGATTGGACGGCGACTTTCCTTCACGTACTGATGCACCACCGCCGATATGAGGTCGCCGACGGTGGATTCCGGCGTCATCAGCACCTGCACGGGCGCGAGGCTTCTCAGTACCGTCACCTTCAGCAGCATCTTCGGCGGCTGCCTCGGCGGACCCTCCGGCGACGTTCCGACGAGGTTTCTGAGAGAAGGAAGGTCGGGAACCGTCTTCGGACGGCGAAGCTGAGAGAAGGAGGCGACGCTTTGGCCGTGGAAAGACGAAGACCTTCCCCTCCGGTGACTCTCGATCTGAGCGTTGCGGCTGGTCTTGGGACTAGGCATGGAGCTAGCCTCACCGGATTATACCCCAGGAAATAAAAGAAAAATAAAATATAGACTGAAACGAAAGGCAGAGTTGGAAGGTCACACCGTGTTTTTCTGTTAACCTCAATCGGCGATGCACGCCGACCGGGAATTTTACATTTACGGAGACGGAGGCAAACGCGGGTTCCGAAGACTGACGTTGGGTTGCCTTGATGGTAGCAATTTATACGGCCAAGTGGTGGGGTTTTTAAAATTGAAAATTAAAATAATGATAAATAAGGAGTAAAGTGGGTGAGGTGAAGCCAGTTTCGTGAGAGTTTCGCGGAGAGCCGTGTAAGCAGGAACTGTGATTGGGTTTTGATATGGGAATGGGATATTAGCCAGATTCTGGGTGACACGTGGGATTGGGAAAATTATGATGCCTTCGTCTAAGGATGATCAACCCATTTTTAAATCATAATAAATGTTTCTACTTCAAAAACTACAGAATAGAATACCGATTCCGTCACTTTGATATTTAGGGTACGCGCATTTCTTTTTTGTTTATTTGGAGTGTCTTTGTTTTAAAGGAGACAATTTTAATGAAAATATATGTATCTATAATTGAAAAAGAAAAATAAATCTTAATGAAGATAAGGAAAAGGGAGTGAAAGATATTTTTCCCTGTTTAATTTGTATCAAGAAAGGAGAATAAAAACGAAATGTAACCTTATTTAATTCATGAGGAGAAAAGAGAAATTATAGGTAATACATTGTTATATTCCTATAAATAATAGTGGAGACGATAAGACATAAAATAAATTTTTGGGACCATTTAATCTATATTGTTCAGAAATTATAAATTACTTCTATGTTTTTTTTCAATTTTTTAAGATTCTTGAAATGTAAGAGTAAATACTTTTATGTTGTTAATTAATAATAATTTATTATTTTCATGAAATTTAATATATTATTTATAAATATTAATAAATTTATTGTACATAATAATTTATTTAAATGTCAAATTTAATATTTATTTCTATTTTTGTGAGTGAGAGATATCTCTTAAATGGTATTCTTAATATCAACAAAGTTTTGGAATATGCAAAAAAAAAAATATATATTTGATTCAGTATTTTGTAACTTTTTGTATTATACGATAAAAAGATCGATTTTAATGACACGTGAATTATTTGGATAAATGATTATTTAGAATATACCATAATGTCAATTTTGATTAACAAAAATTCGTATGAAGAGTTATCAATTAGTATGAGATTAAGATAAAGAGATTCTATAACGCCTTTTATTTTTTTAGTTGTGGTGGAAGATTTAAATAATATTAAGAGAAAAATCCTTAAGAACAAATTATTTTTGAGATATAAAGCGGAGACTAATAGGATGAAAATATTACTCATATAATTTTGCATATGATACTAATTTTTTTAGAGTCTTTTCTTCAATATGTAATGTGTATAAAGATTTAAAATTTTTATTTTTTTAAATATAAATTTAAGATAAATTTATTGTTATCAATTAAATATATAATATTTTCTTAATCTTAATAAATTAGATAATTGATTCTTATAAATAGGAACAAAAATAATATTTTACAAAATATTATATAATTTATATTATTTTTTTATACATAGGTGTTATGCATTCAAGTTTTGCATTTTCCTTACTTTTATTTTTATTTTTATGAAGTGTGTAATTCATTTAATTATTTGTTTTATTTTATTTTATTTTTTTCATGAAAGTAGATTCAAAGTTTCTTTCAAAATATCATCCAAATTTTATTGTATTGGAATATTGGAAGGAAAATAGATATTGATTTCTGAAACTTGCATCGTTGGCTTATCAGTTAGCATTTGGTATTGACTTGTGATTCTAAATAAATATCTCTTATTTAAAATGCGGGAGGCCTTAACACGTACAAAAACTTAATTATTAGATTTTGATTTACAAGGTAGCAGCTACTACTGTCTAGTTATTATGCTTTGATTTACAAGGTAGCAGCTGCTACTGTCTAGTTATTATACTTTGATTTACAAGGTAACCACTATTGATTTTTTTATTTTGGTAATGATAACAGCCGCTTATTATAATCTATGAATTTAAGTTATATTTATTATTGCTCTTGTATAAATACATTTTTTGTATGCCTCTTGACTTGAGTTACAGGAAATGGTGAAGATCATGTTATGGTGGTTGAGACAAATAATTATCAAATGTAGCATTGCTGTAAATGTCACCTTGAATACCATCATGAAGTAAAGTCTAGTGATTAGGGAAAGAAAGTAGGCACTTCTCTTAATATGATTCATTTTT
This sequence comes from Pachyrhizus erosus, assembly GCA_026544285.1. Classification (NCBI taxonomy): domain Eukaryota; kingdom Viridiplantae; phylum Streptophyta; class Magnoliopsida; order Fabales; family Fabaceae; genus Pachyrhizus; species Pachyrhizus erosus. Next base: position 6,436 of record JAMLFT010002757.1, on the reverse strand, counting down.
AAGAGATGTCGTAGATAAAAACCTATTACTTCAAAATAGAATTATGTGTTAGACTTTTGTCTTAACATATGTGAGATTTTTGCTAACATATAAACGAGACTTTTTTATTTCATAAAAACTAATAACAAATGATTATTTTATTGATCTTATATTAGACAATAATCATCATATCCCATATGTTTAATGCATATTTTTCATGTTTGATTTAATTTTAATTTCATTTTTTTCTATTAACGTGTCTTCATTTTTATGATATTTAATGTTATATCAGGATTAAAGTTAAAGAAATATTTTTATAAATCTCAATTATAATAAAAAAATTTAATATATCAAATTAAAAAAACTATAGGTTGTAAAACAAAATTACTTTGGACTTTCCTAATTAACTTTAATCCTGCACTAAAATCTTTTCACTATAATTTCCATTATACTTTTAGCATTTTAAGCTTTTACATATTTACCATTTTTCTCAATATCTTTTCTTTTTAAAGCACAATATCTTTTTTGAAAACTTTAATTTTCGCCAATTTTAATATTTATTATATTTCACCTTTTTTCTTTTCAAATTCATTTACTTTCAACACTTTGTTTTTTATGCTCTTTAACTTATTGTTCCACTCTTAGTTATCTATTAACTTATAATTTTATGTCAATTTACTTTTTCATTAATCTAGTTTTTTTTGTATAATTATATTTTCATTTTTTTTTACAAATTACAAATATTTTCTATTAGAGATAATTTACTTAAACCGAGTAGGACCCTTAACAAGTATTTATATACTTATAATTAACTATTAGCTCACTTTTTCTACCAATCTAATTTTTCTTGTCATTTTTAACTTTTATTGTCCATTTTTTTTGTATATATATTTTTTGAAAGACTCATTTTTGGTCAATTCATTTTTTAATTGGGACAAAAGATCCATGGACATCACCTAAAAATTATCTAATTATTAACTAATCATTAAGGGTTTTAATGCTACATGATTTATCATACATATTCATTTCATTCTGATTAAGGAAGTGATATAATCCATCTATTGAAGGAAAAAAAAAAAAAGGTTTGGTCATGCTTTTTGGTTGCTACACACCTATATTTGGAGGTTTTCACTTTTCCTGTCACTTTATAATTTGAAGCTGTTATCTGTGGATTTGTCATTAATACCGCAATGATATTTGTGAACTGACGTTATTGTTGTTGTGTTCCTGTTGATGCTACATAGTTTAAGGATGCCTTATGGCTATATTTATAGATTTTGAGTTATTATTAGCTTATCTGTGGATATATTTATTCAAAGACCTTTTAAACACAGGCATCTTCACAGCATAGGAGTGATTAAGGAATCTAGTATAATGTTGCCAATTTTCCTTTTATTAATTTGATGGGTGGCAATGATTAACTTTTAACTTAGATACTAAATACTAATTTGTATCTTCCAGTGCAGGCACCAACTAGAAGTGTGGCTAACTAGCCCAAAAACGCAACACCAATCAAATAAACAGACATGTGATGGTGGCTACTGAACAGCCAGAGCAAGACAAAAATAGACACGTGAAAGGAATGGGAGAAGTGGATGACTCGTATACTTCCCATTCTGTCGTTATGTCCACAAAAGGTCCAAACATGGTCACAGAAATTATCCTGATTTGAAAGCTGTGACTATTAGTGATTATTTATTAAATGTTATTTATATGTAAACTAATAAAAAAAAAAATTACTCTGACGTTAAACTAACGTTTTAACATACTATTTTCTCATTATTAATTTTAATTAATTTACTAATAAATTAATAAGTGATAAGAAATATTAATAGTAGGGTAAAAATATTGGAAAATTTCTATATAAAACGTTTTCTGCTAATGTTGCAGATACTACTTAAACTGTATGTATTTTCAATTGTAAAGTGATTTGCGTGAGTTGAACAAGTTGGACTGTTGGAAGCTATGTGAGGATAAGCTTGTTATTTTGGTAAGGTATTAAATAGGCCATTTGCCAATATTCCCTCCCCACAATTTCCAACCTCTTCAATTGCATATGGATACATAGATATCTGTCTGCATTCTCAGCTAAACATCTCGCATACGCAACGCAAAATTATAAAGACTTTAATGGTTATGTATTTTTAATGTAAACTTTTTTACGCTTTCAGGCAATAAGAAATTATTAATTTTAATTGCGAATTTTATTTTTATCAATTTTATCTTTAATAAATTAATTTAACTTATTTTACTTTCAGTATTTAAAAACTTTATGAATTTTATCTTCTACAAAAATTTAGGATAAAATTCACCAAAAAAATGAATAAGTTGAGAATAGATTTTATTAAAAAATAAAAAAATCAATTGACGATAAACTTTACAATTTTTTTTTAAAAAATTCATAATAAAACATGTTAAATTAATTTGTTTGAAATGAAATTTGTCAAAAATTAAAAAATTTAAAGTAAAAATCACAATTAAATCAAATTTATTATCAATAAATTTTTAAAATATTTATTATAAAAATAATAAATTTATTATATAATAATTTATAATTAAATAACAGTATAAAATTTATTTTATTAATATATACCTATTTTTTAATTAAAATAATATCTAATATTAAGTATATATTTTTAGATGAAAATATGAATGTGATCGGAGATACAAGGTGATAAAAAAATATAAATATCATAAGTAATATAACGTAATAGAAAAGTCTATATATATTGTGATAATATGTATATATATATATATAAAAAGAAAGAAAGAAAGAAATGGTAAAAGTAATTAAATATTTAGAGTAGAGAAATGTTGAACACTGATCATTACCCTTACGAAATATTGAAAAGTAACCTTTTAACGCTGTGTTACACTAATTGTCTAGATTCATTGTGGTTTGTGCTCTGGAGAATGGCTTAGGCAACCCATGAAAACAAGTAAAAGTGGGCTGAATAGTTTGCACTCATCAGGTGAGGTGTGAAACTGTGAGAGAAATATCTAACTAGACCCGTACGTATTATTATTATTTTTTTCTCGTGAAATTTTTATTTATTTTTAGTACTTTAACATGCCTGTGATTATTTGTAAAGGACAAGATCATAGCAAATGGACAGTAATTGGTTCAAAAGATTATGTAATGGGGTGATGTAAGGCTGTCACATCGCCCTGTTGCATGTATTTTTATATATAAAAAAAGACCCACTACAGTAATCAAATGAGCAATTGTGCGTTTGGTTGGAATTATTTTTTAAAAAAATAGTAAAATACTTATTAATTATCAATTCTTTGAAATAATTTATTTTTTAAAATAACTTCCAAACATACACTGAATACTACTACTATTGTAGAAAAAGTCCTCCATAAATTAAGAGAAGTTTTATATCCCTCGTATTTACCTCGTCATAGAAAATTTGAGTGGACACCATTTTTTTTAGTAGGTTTTCATTTTTTTTTTAATTCGAAGAATGATTGCAGATTAGTGATTACGCTTGAAGGATGGCACTTTTTATTGCTGGGTTGGCACATTGCAGATATTGCATAGGGCTAGGATTTTGTCGTCCCTTTGTCCTTTTGAAAAATCTGATGTAAGGTGTTTTGGTTTGGTTAGGCACTTGTGCAAAACTAAGTGGTATTAATAAATTATCTTTTGCTTTTTAAAAAAAAATGTTTTCATTCTTTTTAAATTTTATTGAGGGTATGTATAATTTTAAATTTTGTTCCTGCGAATCTCAATGTTTTCATGTTATGTAAATGTAAATATAATGGTTAAATGTAGAAGTATTGGACCATAATGAAAGATTGAATTAAAATCATGATTTTTTTTAAAAATATAAAGATTAAAATTGCAAAATGTAACAATAAAAAATAAAAGTACAATCAAAATTTAAAAAGAGAAAAGAATTACTCTGTGCCTCCCATAATAAGTGTTGTGTTAAGTGTTGTTTTTAAAATAAACCAAGAAAAAATAATAATAACATACAAGAGAAAATAAAAATTTTACAAAATTAATCTTATTATCATTAATTTATTTATAATTTTTTTTGCATGTGATTATTATTATTAAGAGTATAAATGAAAAAAATCATTAATATTAAACTAAAAAGTTAAAAATAATATTTATTTTGAGATAATTTATTTTAAAATGATATTTATTATGAGATAAAAAAATATAATTTAGTCTTTAAATTAAAGCATACTAAGAGTTAGTACAAAAATTTTAAGGACGTGCTTAGTGGTTTAGGTCAAAACTCAAGATATTATGATTTGAGATATTAACTTTAAGTTCTGTGAATAAATAGATGTTCGAGAGAACTTTTCTTTTAGTTTGAGCATGTCTATTCAATACTTCTTTTGAATCAAAACTATTGATGTTTTACTTTTTTTTTTAAAAAATTATTGATGTTTTATAGATTTCACATCTTAACTTATTTTCCTCTACATGTATCCCTATTTAATAAATATGATATATTTCACAGCTACTTTTATGATAAATAATATACAAAAAAAATATACCAATACTAGTGTATAATTTATGAATAATATTAAATATTTCTTATGTTATGTGCAATCTTAAATATCAATAATTTAGTTTGGAAGAGTATAGATTTGAATATCAGAATTCTTAAAATAAAAAAATTATCAAATTTGAGTTGTGTACTTCTAAGCTATGTTGCATTATATATTATAGATAAATTTATATTTTTTTAATACATAAAAGTGAAAAAAACATGAATAAATTATTTTTATTAAGCTTGAATTTCATTTTAAAAGTTCAAATTAAATTTATTAAATTTGACATTTTTTTTTTATTGACTCGCTATAACCAACAATTCACGTCGAGTTTTTTGTAGCTAAAATATAATTATTTGAAGAAATAATTTAATTGTAAAAATTAAAAAAGCTGAAGAGATGATAAAAATGAAATGATAAATTTGATGACTAAATTTTTTAAAGAAGTTACACGATGAGATGTAACTTTTAGAATCTTCTCTATTTGATTAACATTTGCTAAATATCTTTGTCCAATCTGGGAATAGTGGTTTGTTCCGCATGCTGATGTTATATTGTTTTAAAAATCATCACTAAACTAATACAAGTTTGGAATACAATATTTTAACAGACCACGTTATGGATTGAGGGTGGGGTTAGGTTAAATATATAAAGCAAGAAAGCACAATGAATTGGAATCTATGGCTATGACCCTTCAGATTCGTTGATTTCATTCCATTGTGAAAGGGTAAGACAATTATGTTGTTATATTTTACTGTAATAAAATATCTCGTTAAAAAAAAAAAACAAAATATCTCAGCTTTCATCGTCACCTTGCTTATAAATAAATATAATTTGATAGTGAAGGCAACTATGTTACAGTAAACTTTTATTTTCCCCATTCAATCATGAAAGTATCGATTTTACTTTTTAAAACTATTTCATTATTGCATTAAAAAGTATTTCATTATTAATTAATTGAATTCATCAATAATGTATTAATTCCTTACTAATGGTTAGCCGTGAACCTTGATCCTCTGACATAATATTCGATCCGTTTGTTTAAGTTTATTTTAAAAATTTATTTTTTTAATAAATTAAGTCATTTTATTTATTTATTTAAACTATTTTTTAAAAAAACAAATCTTATTATTTTCTTTCTAAAAGAATATTCTTTAAGGTTTAAACAAACTAGTTTTTTATCTATAGATAACTTGTTAGTATGAGTGATTTAGACTCGATTTTCTTAAATAAGATTTTAAATTTAAAAATTTTGTGAATAGAAAAAATTATAATCAGAATAAATTTTATAGATTTAATTATATTTTTTTATTATTTTAATTTACAATATATATATTTTGATTTCTAGATTTTTGTTAGATAATTAAGTATTTTTATTTTTAATATTAAATTTTTTTATTCTTTAATATTTTTTTACTAAAATCCTCAAATTCTCATTTTACTCAAAAAAAAAATTCAAATTGAATTAATTAAATTATTTTAAACATTCTTTAACTTGCCTAACAAAAAAAAATTACTCAGCTCAAACCAAAACATCAAATTCCACTAATAGTAAAATAAAACCTCAATTTTGTTTCTCCTTCAAATCCTAATATTTCATCTTACAAACTTCATAAAATCTTCACTAAACTTCTAATCTTTTAAAATTATTTTATATTATAAGCATCATAATCCCCCCGTCCCCCAAAGTTTAGACAGAAAGTAAAAAATAAAATAGAATTTTATATAATTAATAGAAGAATCAAGTTTGGTTAATTTAAGAAATAGAAAGATTTAGTTTAATAAAAAAATTTAATTAAATAATACGGGGAATCAAATGAATATTAATACTGTGTTTGGATGAAAAATTTTAGAAATCTTGAAAATTTAAAATTCAGAAAAATTAAAATACATCCATTGAATTTTTTGAATTTATAAAAGTATTTGTTTTGATAAAGAAATTTAT
>JAMLFT010002756.1:4636-24195 GCA_026544285.1 Pachyrhizus erosus | reverse complement strand
CAAAAGCCTCTTACAAGTTACCTTAACGCAGAAGATTGAAATTTACCATCAATTCGAAATTAGGTCATCCAAAATATAAATTTTATTATTTCAGAATATCTAATCCATAATTGATGATAAATTTTAATATTTCAAATTAGCTAATTGTAAGAGATTTTTGAAATTTTTATCAGATATATTTCGGATTACCTAATCCATAATTGACGCTACATTTCAATCTTTCGAATTTTTATTATATTTTTCATTCTAGAACTTGTAATATGGAATACAATTATTGTTTTTTGAATTGTTTAATTTGAAATTATCAAAAAATAATTCTAAATTTATTTTCTAGAAGAGTCCACAATTTTTATGTTACGGATTTGTCTTTCTAGAAAATAACTAACATAATAATTATGCTCCACAGGATAACTTTGAAATTTTATAATTGTTTTAAAATTAAAATGGGTACAGAAAACATTTCATAGAATGCAAGAAGCAATTGCCTAACTTAAAAAACTCCTTCAATTCAATAACAAAAATTAAAAATCCACTCCGTCGATGAAGTAAAACTTGATTGACACATTCCCTGTCACTTGTCATAAAGCGTTTGCAATACTTTGAAGGTTATTAGTCTTTTTTAATGTCAGTCTCTAAATTGATAAATAGTTTATAATATAAAAAACTATATACTTGAATGCCTAATACTGTTAAAAGTTTATTCGACTACTCAAGAACTAAGTCAAAGTCAAATTTTGAAGTTCTCTAAAAAGTTAGTTAATAATTTAGCATCACATACTAGACATTAGAAAAAATATTCAATTGAAGAGAGTGATTATCTTAGAACATTAGAACATAAGAACTCAGATATTTTCAATTTAAGTTTCAATAGTAAAACAAAAACTTAAATATTTTAAATACTTATAAATATAATAATAATTGTCTTAAATAGTGTCTTTCAGTTTCAAATCTTTAATATTACATGGTAAAAAAAAAAATTCACACAAAGGGGGGAGATAAAGCAAACCGCAAATGCATAAATTAAAATATTTTTTTAACTTTCGGATCACATAATCCGTAATAAAGTTTATTATGTTCCGGAATAGGCATTTAAGATTTAATAAACCATTCCCCAATATCTATTCTGGAACACATTAAAAGTATACTTACCGAATAGATAATATGTAATTATAAATTATGTGTTCTGGAATATCAATTCTGAAATTCCTCATACATTAGTTTTGTTTCCTTTTTGAATTATACAGTGTTTGATAAAATACTTACAAAATTTATAAGAATTTATTTGAATGAGTTTATTCAGAAATATTTTTAAAAATAAAAATAAAAAAATCTTCATAAATTAAAATTTACATATATAAGATAACTTATTAAAGTTTTTTCATATAACTTCTTTAAATAATAAAAGTTGTAATTAAAATTATTGAGATATAATTTAGATATTAATATGTTTTTGTGCAAAATTATTTACTTATTAGGTAAATGCTTCTATAATTTAAAAATGAACGTTGTTTAGTGTTTATTTGTCTTTTATATCTATTTCAATAGATGTTTTTTCATCTTGTTATATAAACATTTTTATTATAACTAGGATATTAACACGATTCATTTTTTGTTGTTGTCAAAAACATGATTCTATGTAATACTTTTATCCACCCCTGATAGAAGAATTTATATTCATAGCTTATAAGGTTATCTTTAATTTGAAACATGTTTCTTTGACCAATTTATTTTCAACAATTTTTTTAACATTTTTATCTTAATTTAGTGAACTATTGGTCTTAGAATTTAGGTTATGAAGCTAATTAATTCTTATAAAATTAACTTGTAAAATGATAATTATTTTTTAATAATATTTTTTTAAAAAAAATTATGTAACTAAAAATTATTAAATGATATAATAAAATAAATAAATAAATATATATATATATATAGGACTCTTATTCATAGCTAACATTAACCAAAAACTACATAATTATAACCTCAATAAAAGCATTTGCATTTTATATATAGAGTAATCACTAAAGCAAAAAATTCATCTCAAGAATTACGCACAAAATAGACAGGAAAAACTCATGTTAATAGGTGAGAAAAATAAGCTAATAATAATAATAATAATGGGTGGAAAATTAGTTTAAAAATTAGTCAAATGAGCAAAAAGAAAATTTTATAAATAAGTAGAAAAGTACTTACAAATGAGTGAAAAAAAATATTAAAAAGAAAAAATTAGTGAAAAAAAGACACTTAAATGAGTGGAAAAAAAAAAAGCATACAAATACATTGAATAAAGGGGTGCAAGAAAAAATAAATCAATCAAATGAATAAGAAAAAATTTATATAAATAAGTGAGAAAATGGACAAAAACATCATACAAATAATCAATAAAAATATGAATGGAAAAAAGTTTATTCAAATGTACAAATAGGTAAAAATCATACACATAAAAGTTACTTCTTTAACAAGTGAAAAGTGGAAGTTCTAAGGGAAGACAATAATATAACACTAAGGTATGTCAAAGCATCAAATATCTATTAATATATAATTAAACCATCTTTAATCCTTATGTTCATTTGCTTAAACATCAAATAAAATTTTGAACTTGTCAAGTCAATCTAAGGCATGTGCCTAAATATAGAGTTATTAAATAGGTCAACCCTAACCCATTTAATCTTGACCCACATTAGTTATATATAAATAACTCATAGGTTAAAAAATCCTTAGGACTAAGATCAGTCCATGGACCAACCAACTTTTAATAATTAAATTTTAGTAAGACATTTTTCTTGTAAACTAGGATTGGTCAATAGGCCTTAAATTTAAATAATTTGATCTAATTTTTTAATATACTAGTCCAAATCAAGTAAAAAATATTGTGGTCAAAATTAGGTTGAAGATCTTGTGTCTGACGTCAAGTTGTAGATACTTTAACCACCATTGAGTTGAAAATACTCTAATTGAAACTGAGTTTAAGATATTCTAAATGAGATCAAGTTGAAAATATTTTCCTTGCTAAGGTCAGCTAAAAGATTTCTTAGTCAAGGTTGTCTTAAAGAAGCCTTAATCAAAATCGGCTAAAAGAAGTTTTGGCTGAGCCATTTGAAAAAATGCTCTGATTGAGGTCGGCCAAAAAAACCCTAAACAAGGTCAACCAAAAAATTCCCTATGTAAGACTAACTAAAAGATGCCTTAAGTAAGGTTGGCCCAAAAAAGTCTTGGCCAAGGTTGACCAATACAAATCTTAATTAAGGTTGATTAAAAACAAGTTTAGGTCAAGATTGACTAAAAAAACCCTTGACTAAGACTGACAAAAAAAATTCCTAGTCAAAGTCAACCTAAAAAAGACCTACCCGAAACTAATTAAAAAAAGTTTTGGTTGAGACTAACCAAAAAATACTCAATTGGGATTGATTAAAAAAAGTTCTAGTTAAAGCCAGTTAAAAGAAGTCCTGGTTGAGACTAACCAAGGCTAATTGGGGATAACCAAAAGATGTCTTATTTGAGATTAATTTAAAGATGTTTTAATCAAGACTAGTAAAAAAAATCCTAACCTAAACAATCCAAAAAAACCCCAAGACAAGCCAAAAAAATCCTTGGCTAATGTTGGTCAAAAGAAGTCCTGACTAAGACTAATTAAAAGAATAATTATTACTTTTAAATAGTTAAGAAAAATATTTTGAGATGATTATAACTTGTGGGTTGACTCTTCGAAATCTTAACCTTGGCTCTATGCAGAGTAGGATAATGTGGGTTAAAACTTTTTTTACCCTCGTATTAGGTAAGCACCATTGTAGTGGACCAAGTAGACTAGCCCTAGCACCAACCTGAGTATCCAAATATAGCCTAACTAATAGTATTCAAAAGCTTTGCTACAAAAATATATTTACTGTAATACCATATGCATAATGGTAAGACAACGATGGAAACAAAATTGATTTATCAGAAAATGCAACCATCACAATATTCAAAAACTTTGCTACAAAAATAGACAGAGCAACCTTGGAACTTCATTCTATAATTTCTCCCTCCTCTTCATCAGACTTCTGAATTTCTTCTCCGCTATCACACTTCTCAATTCCTTCTCCACTATCACACTGTCTTTTAACCAAGGAGGAAGGATCTTTATGCAAATTATTATCAACAATAGACTCATTCTCGTCATCATCACTATCTTCATCTTCAATATCATGGCCATTATCATTATTGGAGGTTACAATTTTTTGTACTGTTTCCTCATTCCCTCGTTTAAGAACATTTTTTCCAGTGTGCAAGTATTTTTCTTTGCCATCACCTTCAGACCCATTTTCTTTAACCACAACGGACGGATATCTCATTGGCTTATCAGGACAATGTTTAAAGAAAGAATTCATTACCATGAACCTGAAAACCTGAAACAGGTGGCTCTTATCCCTCTTTATATCAGCATTCAAGAGTTTCTGCAATAATGTTGGCTTCCTCTTCTTCAAAGAGGGGCTTTCAGAAAAATCTTTTTCACCAAACTTCTGCTTCTTGGAGAACCAACCTTTTCTGTCTGATTTCTTGCTGAACTTGTTTTGGAATTTTCTTTTGTCGGTAAATTTGTTTTTTCCTTCATTATGAAGATTTTGATTGTCAGAATTCTTCAGATAGTATGATGGTATTTCAGCAACTTCAAGTCCCAATTCAGCTTGCTTTGCTAACACCTCTTTGAGCTGCAAAGACAATATATACACTACATTAATGAATTGAAATACTATATGCTATAAGCCCAAGAAAGATTTATTTGTAAGCACTTATATTTCACACTAAAAAAAATACTATTTACTTAACTCTCTATTGAACAATAAAATAAAATTTGGCAACACAATAATATTATATTGGGAGGTATTATATGCTAATAACATCCTTCTAATAAGTATACCTCTCTTTGTAAGACCTCCCTATTAATGACCTCTTTTGGGCATTCACGGTGCTTCTGCAGGAAGTAATTCAGGAATTGATGATTAGACAATAACATCTGATAAACACAAACAGTAGGTAGATCAGTTTGTTTACAACCTTCTGAATATTGTTATTGAAAGGGTGATTCTTTTTCCGAGCTTCACGCCACTGTTGGATTTCTTGTTCAGTGTAAGTCACAGACAAGGATCTTACCATTCAAGAAATGAAATAATAGCAATCATACACAAAATCAGGGTTAGAGTTAAGATATTTTCAGTATAAAAGAGTAAGTTGTGAAATTAAAGGTTTAAGAAAAGTAATTCAATAGAGAAGACAACAAAAATCTGACAAGAAAGCAGACATAATTTCTAAAAATAACACCAAAAAGAAATCAAGTTTTCATTTAGATGTTTTTCTGGATTCTAGAATAAATGTATTTGAACAAAAATCACATATTTTGGCACCAAAATTGTGAAAGATCACAACCTTATTGACTTAATATGTTGAAGGTAGGCAGGGTGTTTTAATTAATATAGAATCACAGATTTTTTTTTACAACTGCACTTGATCTCATAGTCCAAAGTTTAAAAGGGCTCAAATAAAAATCAAACACACACACACAACACATTTATGTTCATCTTGAATGTAAAAGTTGAAAAATAATACGATAGCTGTATGCTCAGTCTATCATGCCTCCATTACAGGATTGCAATTGCAAAAATTCTTCAAACAACAGAAATTACTAGATATAAGTCTTCACCAATTGTTTCATCTTTCTCATCCAGAGATCTTTCAAGCCTTACACAAAATATTCTGAAGGTATTTTTATAGCCCCATGCTCCTACATGCTGTTTCATTTCATCCATGAACTCAAATCGCATAAGCATGTTGAGAATAATGCTCTCAATGTTTCTTTCATATTATGGCAAATTTGTAGTCCAGCCAGATGTCATGCCACCAGGAATTGGAATTTTGGCTGCCATGATTTCTAAAAGTAACAAACCAGGAAGCATTCCAATTGGGAAAAAGCCATCCTTGTTTGGCATAAAATCTGCTACATCTACAGCTTGCCCACATGTGACAGCTGTAGTGTAGCAGCATTCATTAAATCAGTACATGAAAAATGGACTCTTTCAATGATCAAATCAGCATTGATGACAAAAGGTTCTAGACCAAACACCTTTTTCTAGTCTTTTAACGAAATGTGTGATAGAGAGAAGTGATACTTATGCAATTCTCTTCCTCTTCCATTCTTCAGCTACAAACTACAACAACTTGAGAAAAGCCTCTTACTAACATCTCAAACCTCAAACTAAATGAGAGTTGGGGAAATTAATCCACTCAGTTCTCAACCCTGGCTTGGTCTTTGAAACATTATATGGAAGACTATCTCAGATTCCTTTGTTATTACGGCTATCCAAAGAAAAACATAACGTCAATGTCTAAGACTAATTTTAACTGCCCAAGGAACTCCTCTGAAGACCTTATTTCCAACATCAAATATCCCATCCATCTCTATATGAACAATTAAAAAGCAATAAAAAGCAAAGGTTTTCAGAATAGTTACCAATGTTGGATCCCTTAATGCCACATACACTGCAAGGGTGCGTGCACCTGACAGATTGGTTGTGAAGGTCATCCCCAATAAAACTTGTGTTTTCAGAGGGTGTTCAAAGAATGACCTCAAGGAGGCCCCTGGTGGATACAATTTTGGGTCTCTAACATGGCTCGATGGTCACCATTATGTTCATACAGTATTTTCAGTCTCATGTTTTTTAACTACTGTGCTTGATCTCATAGTTCAATATCCAAATGGAGTCAAATAGTTTCCTATACAACAGGTTTATATGTCAAGTCTTTTTACATTACTAAATTACCTTTAGCTAAAATGAATAGTTGAGTAAATTACTGAGCTAGTTACAAATCGGGGTACAATATACAGTTAACTTATTCCCTATTTCCCATATGTAGTGCCTAATGACAATCTAGAAAACTGAACATTTGGGCATATAATCGAGGATAATATGCCTAAACTTCTAACACAGTGGCAAAAGTTTGCTATAAACATTGTTTAAGCTTTCTGATGTACATCATTGTTTTACAAGTAACGTTCTCAAATTTTAAAGAAAATATTAAATTCAGATGATGTCTTCTGGCATCATTTTTAGGACTCTAGCAACAGCAATGTAAAATAACCTTCATTTCCAGGAAGCAGCCAATAAACAAAGGACTATTTGATTAGCATCTTGTTACACATAACCATTGTGAAACAAAGACAATTAAAAGAAGTTGACTTTAAGGACTGCTAGCAAGTAATAGACTGGGACCAGATAAGAAAGGATCAGTAAGTCAAGCCGAGGGTACCTTTCTGGTTGCTGCTTAAGTTCTTTTGATTTTAATCCATCCTGTCCTGCCCTCCCACTGTTAAGCCCTGCTTTTGCCACAAGCATTAGTCTAACCACAGAAAAAAAATGTTTTTGTCTTGGTAACAAGTTAGAAAAGTTCAAACCTTTGCCATTATGTTCTTTAGGAAACCCACTTCTCCTTTTTCTATTGTTGATATCATGAAATTTTGACTTCTGAAATCTAAAGGAACAGGACAACATTTGTAACTCACGGGAACAACAGGTAAGTGATCAATTGTTAACCCAATACACCAAGAGTAACATATGCGAGAAGAAAATAACATACCCTGCTTGAAACCCCCCTCGATTTGGTTTATTTTTTAAGTTTTTGCTTGGTGATCCTTTCCAATTAGAGTTAGGAACTTTAGTTTTAATATTGCTATTGGGATTTTCCTGCAGAAATTATAGGGATTTGTAGTAAATATAATAGCCAAAATTTCTTGCACAATAGTATTTACATGTAGAATAACAAACTCTGCTAATTCACATTAAAAAAACAGAAACACTTCAGTTTTAAATACCTGTTTCATAAATGTAGGAGGTTGAGAGTTATTTGTATGAGCCAAATTAGGATTAAGTGATCCCGAAGTATTCCTTTGTAACTGCTGAGATGAAAAAGGCAATGATACAAAAGCATTTGTGTTCACATTGGATGGAGGCAAGTTTTTCTCGTTCGGGTCAATCTGTGGTCCAACCTGATTTCCAGGCACAAAACCTAACTGGGGATTTGCAGAAAACATTGAATTCTGAGGGACCATAGCCTGAGGCACTTGGTTTGGAAACCCAAACATGGGGCAGGGACTAGGATGCATACCATAAGGTACCCCTTGAGAAGGGTTTGGCATTTGCATAGGTAACTGTTGATTCATATTCTGCATAGGATAAGGGGCACAAAATTGGCCATTTGGCATACTCATATTCATATTAGGCTGCTGAAGCATGTTCAGAATACTTTGTGCTAAAATTTGCCCCTGGAGTTGAGACAAATTAAATTGAGCTGCATTCTGCATGACTTGGCCCTGAACAGGAAACATTGGATTGTTGTAATTGGCATTTGCAACACTATTTTGGTGACCTAAACCCCCCACATGGGGTTGACCCTGTTGATGACCAGGCAAACCCATATGAGGCAGATGCAGCTGATTGTTTTGCAAGGGAAAATTATTGTGATTTGCAGCATTCATGAAAGGTGCTGCATTCATGGGCGGCTGCACAAAAGGGGGCATCAAGTTTTGGCCTTGGTGATTGCCTGCACCTAACTGGGGCTGGGGTGGCATGCCCACACCATTGTTTTGCAAGAAATGATGATGGTTGGGATTAGGAGCATTCGGGAAAGTGGGTTGAGTTTTGGAGGAGGTGTTGGAATTGTTAGACATGATGTGAACACAAACTCAAGAAATCTATACACTCCAAAGTGTTAATTAAAATCAGTCAGTAAAGGAATTCAAAAACTCTCAACCTGGCTCCAGCAACAAGTACACAGTGAGAGGAAACGAAAGACGAAGCCTTTACCGACAAAATCAAATGTTTGGGCAAACCCCATTTGATTTTGAAGCTCCAAAATGCTTGAGCTGTTGAGCGGCAATTGGAATAGACTTCCTCTGCTTGTATGTTCCTCAACTGGATGAAAATAGAACTTCTAGGGCAAATGCAAAGCACACCACCACATATGCTTCAAAAATAAAAATAAAAATAATTTATAATAATAATAATAATAATATTAATAACTATTCCTAAAAAACAATAATAAAAGCACACCGCTATACACATTTTATTTAACTATTTTAATCATTAATTAAAATTCGTAAGACTTATCGGTAAAGTGAAAATATATATAATCACATAGGGACTAAGTTACTATAAATTCTATATCCTAAATTTTAGAAAAATTACTCTTTATTTTTATTATTTTTTTAATTTTAAAAAATTTATTTTTTTAGTTTTTAAATTTAATAATTAAAATTAATTATTTTAGAATCATTAAATTTTAATAAAATAAAGAACGATGTTATTGATAAAATTTAAGCCTAAGGTTTTATAAAAGGTAGATTTCATTTGGACATATTTATACAATTTTTTCAAACTTAAATTAAGAAAAATTAATTAATTAATATATAAATTAAAAAATGAGTTAATATAATCTATTTTTATTAGTTAGTATACACGCACAATGTTGATTGTATATTCATGAGCTTTTGTAAGAATATTGTTGTTTAATGATTTTTTTGAAATTGATGTGAACATCTTAATTATTTTAGATGATCCAAGATAATTTTTAAATTTTATGAGTCCTAGAGAAAATAATAAATTAGGTTTTTTTAAAATTAAATATTTTAAATAAATATATATTATATAAAAATAAGTACGCCATTTTATTAAAAATTTAAAAAATATATACTAACAATATAAAATAATTTTATATTATCATTTAATTACAAACTATCATGTATGGTAAGTTTATTGATTTTTATAATAATTATTTTACAATTCATATCAACAATAATTTATGATTATATGATAATATAAAATTATTTTTTACTTTAAAAGTTATATATTTTATTATATTAAAAAATAACATATTATGCTTGCCAAATGAACAAGACACTCAAAATGTCTTTGATAAAGGTCCATTTGAATTTGTTTTAAGTTTTTTTTAGGTCAATTTTGGTAGGCATCTAAGCAATAAGCTAACTTTTTTTTTCCTAATAGAACCTTTTGGGCCACTATAATATTATTTCCATTCTTTACAATGATTTTATTAATTGTCTTATAAGACACATAACACAAAATTATTCATTAGAAATCTTTCATAAACTGTACTGCTTTTTTTGGAATCAATTTAAAGTTATCAAATTTCCTTTCACCTTAACAATAAGTCCTAGATCTTAAAAAACACTTAACTAATTTACAAAAATTAACTCCTTCCACTAGCCATTAGTGTTGAAAAAAAGACCTTGAAACTCATAGTCATGGAGCTTTAAAACTCATTATGCGCTTAATTAAATAATAAACTTCCTCATTTATAGATACCTAACTCAACATGCTTGCAATCATCATCCAAAGCAATAAAAACATTAGCAAATTCAAATGGATAAAATACTTCATTATGATAAATGAATCTAAAGTTGTTTGTAGCTACACAAATTTAATGTGTCTTAACTATGATCTCCAAAGTATGAGAATCAGTAACATATTCCTTAGTCTCACCTTTCAACATGTCATATTTATTTCTAATGGCTATTATTATACAAAAATACTTGGTTTTACAATCTTTACAAAGTAGTCAATTCATTTTTGAGTTTTGGAATTTTCTTCTTTTGATAACATTTGTTTATACTCTTACCAAATCATTTTATTGGATTTATTTTCTTTAATTTATTCATGAAGCAACTCCTTATTTTATGAATACACCCAAATACATAATTATTACATTACCTTAAATCATCTCTCAAATTATAAATTTGATCAAACTAAGAGTGAGCATTATTTCTCACCCTCATTTAGTTTCAATGAAATACCAATATGGTGTGACATGGTTGATGGATAACCTTATCCCTTAAGTATGTGGTCCAAGGTTTGATCCTTGATCTACGCATATGGAAAAACATATGTTGATAAAGGTTAACTCCTTAAATAGATCTCAATATTTCAACAAATTGTAGGTTTCAATCACACCAAATCATTCATTTGTCACTTGCATTCATTGAAGTGTTCAACTTCATCTAAGAATGCGAACTTAATTTCATTAGATGCCTTTCAACATTGTCTTTATTCAAGACCAAATTATCACCATACATAATCACATTATCATTGACAATTAACTCCATTGTTTCCTTTTTTTTTCCTATTTGAATTCAAATTATTGTTCCTTATTTGTTTCAATCCCATTAATTTCACATTTAGCCAATATCATAAAATAATTATTTTTTGTATTATTCCTAATATTATGATCAACTACTTTTTTTTTATCTCCAATTTGATAGGATTTTTAATGCTTCTAATGATAACTTTATTTTTCTTGTTATTGTATTTAACAATCATCTATGGACCGTATCTATTTTCATCATAATTAGAGGGTCAAGAATAAATTACCTCTTACTAGATTAAACACTAAGGCTAACATCAACCCTTACCTCCTATATATGTAGTTGTTCCTTTCTTGTTAGCAACTTAATGCTTATTCTATTTCCCCTTGCTTGTGGTTACTACTCCTTACAAGTTTAAAACATTGATTCTTTTTGTGATCAAAACAACCACATCATAAGCATATTAACAAAGTCATCATCACACACCTTATCTAGGTTTAATTCAACACAAATTTTAATAAACTTTCCACGTGAATGGATCAAAGTTAACCAATCAATCTTCATAATGTTTTTTATGGCCATACCTATATTTTTAAGAAAAATGTTAATATAAGACTCAATTGGAAGTATTTGCATAAGTATCCAAATTGAACATCAATGTTGGACAATCCAATAACAATCTTCTATCGTCCAAGACCTTTCAAATAAGGCAAACTTGTTAGCTTCCTCATTATAAAAAACTACTTAAAAAAATTTATCATGCAAATCAATAATTTGATTTTTTTTTTCCAACTCCTTTGAAGTTTAGATTCCAAATTATGAAAACTAACTTTTTTATCCCCCAACACCTTAACATGTATGTTCTTTCAAATATTTGATTGCAATATAATTTTTTTATCATTAATGAGTACCACAAGACCATCTTAAATATCCTCAAATTTTTTCTAAATTCTTAGCGAATGTTTTTTCTAAATCTTGAATAAGAGAGTGTGTATAATATGTATTGCTAATATTTTTCTTCATACAACAATAGCTTTTATGTTTTTGATATATAAAAGAGAGATAAATAAAAAAAAATTATTATACAATTTATTGTATGAATTATTGTACAAATAACATTTATTTTTAAAAAATGATAAATAAATAAAAAGATTTAAAAAAATTATAATTAAAAAAGAATAAAGAGAATATTATTCTCTCTAACATTAATTATCTAAATAAAAATAATTAAGTAAAAAAATAATATAATTATTCTCAATAATTTTGAAAAAAATATATTATAATTATGAATAAATTTAATATTACTAATTAAATTAACTAAGTTTTCATTTAGTAAAAATTGGTTATTAGTGTATTACATATAAGGACAAGGAAAATATAAAAAGAATAAAGTCAGATCTTTAATTTGTTTTAGATGATTTTTTTTTTTAGTTTGAATCTTATAAGAACTACGGTTGTGGTGCAAAGCAACATTACATCATTTATCATTAATTAGTAAAATTCTGGGACTTAATCAAGAGAATATGCATCGACAGAAACACGCACGCAACGCAGCAACGTAAGCACAAAATGCTAAGCTATGTCGCAGAACCGGCGGCATTCTCCGTACACATGACACATGTCCTATTAATTCCATCCATCATTGGCCACTATCCTACACCAGTCCGTAGCAGATTCCTCCCCACAGTCCAAACAAGGAAAAATCCCAGAAGGCTTTGACCACGTGCTCCGCAGTCACACGACGCACGATGGTTCCTCCACTCATAAGCCACGGATCTCAGCCTCCCATGAATTAAGATTCCATCACCGCGCTCCACCGTGGCCAACACAATGGTGTCGTCACAGCCAATTACAACGCGCCATGTCCCACACTCTCAGTCACCGGCGGGAGAGTGACAAAGCTTGCAAAACACGATTCTCATTTCTCGCTACTACAAAACCACTCTCACTCTCATTTCCTTCGCTATTTCTCCCATTTCTTAAATCCTCCAAAAACCCTAACACTCTCACGCTCAATTTCAATCTCGCTTATGATTAATGGAAGACCACGAGCATGCTGCACTTCCTCCCGGTTACCGGTTCTTCCCCTCCGAGGAGGTTCTCCTCGGTTATTACTTAACCAAGAAGAACGAGAACCGGGAGGGGGGTTTCTACGGTTCTGATTTGATCAGAGAACTGAACCTATACGATCACGACCCCTCCGAATTACCGGACGCTGCATGCTTTTCGTACTCTTACCGAGGGAAGAAGAGGCATTGGTTCTGTTACACTGTTACAAAACAGACGAAACGCAGAAGCAGAAAGGTGAAAAATGGGTTCTGGCTCCGAAAGGGAAGGATTCGGGAAATTTGCGATAACGACGACGTCGTTTTGGGCACAAGAACGCGTTTCGTTTTCTACGTCGGCAATTCCCTGAAAAACGCTACCAGAACGGATTGGATTTTGTACGAATATGCATTGGTTGACCGCGTTCTGGTACGGATTAACCTATTAATTCAAATAACACGAATTCCTGAAATAGTTATACGCGCTTGAGTGAGTGTGTGCAAAAATGATTTTAAGTGAAGTTGATTTTGGTTTAAGTTGATTTTGAAGTCACATAATTTATGTTTAGATATTTCATAAGTTCTTTAACTCAATCCATTCCGCTTCTAGAATAAATTCCTCAATCTGAAACCAAACATGTAAACGTTTGCCTAAAGTCAATTATCTGATATTTCAATGTGATTCTGGATCCTCTAACATGAACCCAAACATGTTATTAATTACCGTGTAACTAATGTGAGTTTTTGTGTGCAGACTTCGTTTGTGCTTTGCCGGGTGGTGAATAAGCCTCCTCATAAGAATAGTCCGTCAGAGATTGGTCTGAGTTGTTGCGCTGAAGAGAGCTTTGTGGTGGCAGTGCGACACGTTGGTGTTCAGTGTTGTGGATGTGCCGGAAGTGATGTTGTTGAAGTTAAGGTGTGTGATGATGGCTTTGTTAATAGAGAAAATGAGATTGCTGAGAATCCAATTAGGGGTGGTGGGGAACGCGATGATCCTGCTCCACCGGTTTCAGTTGCTCGGGGAAGTCAGCCGGTGAGATATTTAATTCTGAAGTCCGAATTGATCTGTTATCTTTTGTTTCCTCAAATTGCATGACTTAAGAAGCTTATCAATTATCATACATGATACATGTTAGAATGAGGCATAAGAACATATATTATATGGTTTTATTTCAAGGCCAAACTTAGATGCGGTTTCTTAGGTGGTGTTAGTATTGTTATTTGATCAAAATTGGAGTTTTACCTCAAATTTTGGTTAGACAAAAACAACTAAAGTAATTAAGGGACTGCATTTATGCCTTTTGCTTTATGTTTAGCATATTGTAAGTGGAACATTTTGGTTTTTGTAGAAGAGGTGGAACTGTGGAGAATAGAATTGAACCATTCCATTTCGTATTATCATGTGTTCTGTCTCTATTAAATACTACCTTAGTGAGTAACTATTGTTGCTGCTTGTTTGTGTTTGATTTTATTAAGCTGCATATATGTTTGACACCTTGACTTACTGCTGGAAAGGCTTTGTGTGTGAAGCCATATAGTTCCATTGCATTCATTTAAATTTTTTGTTTTATAGTTGTTAGTCACAAACTTCTACATCGGCAATAGCCTGAAAATTTTAGCAGTTAGGGTTATCAATACAGGGAGTCAGTCAAAATATTTGTTGCAACTACATTTAAAAAAAATGGAAATTTTTGAACTCATTCACGTGATGATGTTTTTTAGATTTCATTTGCATGCATATTTTAGTAGTAATATAACTTTTGCTAGTGGATGTAGCATCATAAGCTTTTAATTCTTCTGTCACAACATGTCAATAAAATTTCAACTGCATAACTATGCTCTTGGAAACTGGAAATACGTACATGTGCTTTGTTTTATATATGTTCATGTCAAAATTGAGTGATATTCTACTCTTCTGAAGATGGAAAACACATTTACTGGTTACCAGAAAGCTCGTTATTCAATCATTGCTTAAAACCTGTCCTATTTATTTATTCATTCATTTTCAGTTCTAGCATATTCTTTCGCCCTTGCACCTTTTTCTGTTTTCTTTTCATTTTATAGTGGAGAAAAGAAAGGGTTGCTTAAGCATTAAATTTTCTTGTTTGCTATTGTGGTAATCAGGCTCAGGAAATGCTTTCTGGACTTCCCAGTGGCAGTGCATTTTTCGTTGAAGCTTTAACATCTCAGCAACATATGCTTTCCATTCTAGAGGAGGATTTCATAGAATTGAATGATATTGCATGAATTGATTGGTTTTAAGAGATAATGTGAATTAAAACCCTGCTCTTAAGGGTATTTATCACCTGAAACAATTGTATTCAGAATGGATTATTGACCCAGCTAAAGGGGAGAAAGATTTATGATAATGAGTAGCTATTATTCCGCTCAAATGAAGAAACATACTGTCGGATGGGGTTGAGGCAAATGTCATGGAACGATTGATCACTTCGCATGTTGAGGTAGTTACTATAGATCTTTGTGTGGTACACTCTTGAGCCCTACCTGAGGAAATATTCAGCAGATCTTCTTTGTTTTGGGCATGCAGATTTTCTCCTGTGCCTACTGAACGGCAATTGGCACCAGAGGGATAGAGTTAGAGTTAGATATTGGTATTGGTAATTGGAACATGCAATTTACTCTAGTATGCTATGAGCAACTTCACCGTACTTCATGTTTTCGTTGTTCCCTTGATCAGCGTGTTCATATTTAAATTTTATTAGCATTCCTGGGACCATCAGAATTTCCTATCTGCACCTTTGTAGCAAGGCCTATTCGTTACTGTCTGTGCTACTTTCTTTTTCCGATCTTGTTCAAGAGGCTAATCAGATGGATTCCAAATTGTAAGTGTTACAACATATCGATAGTTTATGAATCGCCTTAACCTTCTTTATACTTTTGTGGTTATGCTGACTAATTTTTTGTTCTTTATGGTATTTCTGTTTAGATAAAAAAAATTTATAAGTACTTATAGGAGTAGAAAATAAAAAATTAAATAAATTTTTTATAAGCTAATATTAGCTTATGCATAAGTTAAAGTTGATTTTTGGAGAGGTTAATATAAAAGAGCTTTTACAAATTAACTTTATAGTCAATTTTAGTTTGATGAATTTTTATTTTTTTTTGTCTGCTATAAATGTTTATGAAGAAGCTTGTCTGAACGTGACCCAATATATATTCTGCAATCTGGTACCGTTCTATATATGTGGTGGTTTTTTACATTTGGGTTTGTGTAGTTTTTGTGAATAGTAACAATAATGCTTATGCCTTTGCGAGGGCACTGGTAGTATCGAATTATGTTTGTGTATTTATGGGAGGATTTCCACTTGTTTATTGCATTTTTATGTGTAATTTTTGTAACTAATTTCAATTTATTCATACATGTGTGGAATAACTTCTGTTTCTGAAATCCTATTGTATGCCCTTTTTTTTTTTGGCTAAAAGTTTGAAGCTGGTACTGAAAGGCATCTGAATTGGTTTAAATTCCACTCGATTTCTATGTGCTATGAAAAAGTTCTGAAAACTAGGTATCAATGCATCAAATGATTATTTATCTATTGAATCCTGTTTTTAGCTGTGTCTATGACATTATTATGTGTGCGAGCAATACTTTCAGTGAATTCAATATTGGTCCCACTTAAAAATCATGACACTTTTTAGTGGCCTGACATAAAAT
The DNA here is from genome assembly GCA_026544285.1 of Pachyrhizus erosus. Classification (NCBI taxonomy): domain Eukaryota; kingdom Viridiplantae; phylum Streptophyta; class Magnoliopsida; order Fabales; family Fabaceae; genus Pachyrhizus; species Pachyrhizus erosus. The sequence continues at coordinate 7,349 of JAMLFT010002756.1, read as the reverse complement.
TTATCGAATAATAAAGAATATATTGTAAATGTAAAGAGTGGGTTGTTAGCTCGTGTCTATACGGGAATTGTGTAGTAGTTTATATCTGTTGTGCTTTGAAATGTGCAATTAATATACCGGCATTCTTTTTTTTACAATATTAATATACTGGCATTTGGAAGTTCATATTTGGTTTGTGATGTGTGCTATATGCTTTAACTTCAAGTCTCATTCAAACGTTTCAGAAAATTCATGGTTGCTGAGATCCGTAAATGTGATTTATTTAAATTTAAACATATTTGTTTTAGCTTCAGTAAAGATGTCAGAATTTGGGCATACTTTTAGATGTTGGACCAACGATTTATATTTTGAAGCAGTTCTTTCTTTTACCCAAAGCATGGTGCATTGCGTGCGCCTGTCAAGTTTGGCACCACCTATTGAGAAATAATTTTTTGTTGGAAAAAAGTATCCTTGTGTGAACAGATTGATCAGCTAATTTACGTGAATAATGGCAATGGTAGCCTTGACACTGGGATTTTAGTATTTTGCTGTATGTGAGAGCTGAAATGTGATGTTGTAGTGGCTTCTTTCATGTTCTACTTACGACCACTCTGCCAAAGTTGTTAAGGATGCAAGGTTTTCGTCATACCAACTAAAAAATGAAAGCAATAATAATAATAATAAATTAATAATACAAGAAAGCATTAGGCAAAGTTTATAGGTTGCCAAAAAATTTTAGCAGCTCCAATTCAAATGATCTGATGCTTGACGAGTACTTTAGTAATGGATACATCTCAAGTTTGTTTGTTTAATATTAAAATTATCGACAATAAACAGTGTCAGACTACAAATGGATCTAATATGAGATTCAAACCAAGCCCAGTTTATAAATGGATCCAAATCAAGATTCCAACCAAGTCAGATAAGGCGATTACTGACCAGCTGGAATTCACTTTAAAATAATCTGAATAACTTTCAATTTTTACGGCTACCGCTTGAACCTGGGATGAGTCAATCTTTATTCATTTGATATAATTAAAATTTATAATATATAATAAATAAATATTTTTAAATATTACATTATATTATAATTAAAATTTTTACATCTTGTTTATCATAAAGACGTATATTTCTTACTAATTATTAGATGATTATTTACTCACAGTCCTCGCTTGAATAAATAAATATTTTTTAATATATAAATTATATTTTAAATTTATGATAAATAATATTGTAATATATTATTATTTTTAATTGTTGATATTTTTTTAAGAAAAAAAGTATTTAAATTTAAGTTAGCATTAAAAATATTAAACATGATAGATTGAAAGAGATAAGAAATTAAGTTTTTTTAGTCTAAATCACAAATTCTCTTTATTGGTGGTATTTCTATTCAAGTAGAGTATGATCACTATAAGCGAAAGTTCTTACTCCAAGTATTTAACATAGTTGCATACTCATAACTCAATCTCAAAAATTATTAAGTATATAATTGTATTAAATACTTGGAGAGAGAGTTTTGTCACCTATAGTGGTCTTAATTAACTCAAATAAGATTGAAAAAAAATTGGACATAGTTCACGAGTTAGACGAACCAATATAAAATTTTTTATGAGTATTTTTTATCCCTCACTATTTTTATACGTCCTATTTGTAAAAAAATGTTTTAAACATATATCTATGTCTTTTTGAGAAAAGGTTTATGATAAGTTTTTAAAAGTTACATACACACTATTCAACTTTTCTTTTAGTATGTTTTAAACATATATCAATACTATATTGGTTTTAGTGGTTGAGTTGATAGATTTCACTATAAGTTTAGGCTTATTAGTCTATTTAAAAATAGTTTCTTAACCTATTTAATGAGTTTTATTAATTTTTTTAAAAAGGAGTGCACAAGAGAGCACAACTTTTTTTAACCTAAACTTTTATGTAGAAAAAAAAAATAGTTTAAAAGGTTATGTCAAGTCTTAAAATTTTGTTTATATAAAGTAAATAAGTTAGGTTTGAGTCTTAAATTCAAAAATTAGGCTAGACTTAAGTCTTATTAGGTTTGTGTGTTTGTTTTAGGTCAATTTCACTTTCTAATACATGTTGGACATAAATTATTGTCTAACTATGAATTCACCTTCCACATGTTGTAATGTTAATAAAAAAAAGATATATTACAAATTAATTTTTGGGACATTATCATTTTAATATCTTATAATATTTGTTTAATGAGACTAACAAATTAAAAGTTATTTTTTTATAATTAAGATTTTTTAGCTAAAACATTATAATTTTAAAAGATGTGTTGGTGTGAAATTCATGACTTATTAGTCATGGTAACAGCTAAACACCAACAACTAATTTTCTTTCAAATGACTTACTTGAGAAAAGGACATTACTCATTAATTAGGTTTCTTGGCTACTTTATAGAGCTTCTTAACCATAGCAAGATTGATGTTTCAATATTCCACTACTTCTAATAGTACTTATGGTAAATGAAAGTTGTAAACAACTAAAGTAAAAGGAAAGATACAGACAAAATGCTATAAAGGAAAGTTTTAAATATAATAGATAAATAGCAAAGAAAATATTAAATTCAATTGATTGGTCAATCACCTCCTATACATAGTCAATTTCAACATTCTAAAAGGCTGCAATTGCTAGTCGGAAAGTTTTAAATATAATAGATAAATAGCAAAGAAAATATTAAATTCAATTGATTGGTCAATCACCTCCTATACAT
>JAMLFT010002755.1:0-24201 GCA_026544285.1 Pachyrhizus erosus | reverse complement strand
TTAGAAAATTGTTTATTTTGTTAAAAAAATATTTTTTAAAAAATAAGTTTTTTTTTTAAAAAATAAACACAAACAAACTGACTCATTATATTTATATTAAAAGTTTTAATCAAATTAAATTTAAAAATAAATTTAAGAAATTATATTTAAAAAGAATAAAATAAAACAAAATAAAATGCTTAGTGCAAATTAAAATACTATGGATGTGAGTATGGCTGAAAACAATTCTCTCTCTCTCTCTTTATGATTTAGAATATTAAAAACAACAGAAGGGAAGCAATCTACATCTGATTGTGGATATTCCTAAAACGTCCGCTAACATCATATAGAAAACAACAATGGGACATTGCATCCGCATAGTAAAAGGAGAATCATTTTGAGCTCCCGTCTTTGCTAAGAAATCCGCTCTCCCTGAAACAGTGTTGGTAAGAAACATGATCCTCCCCAGAAGTATAGGACTTGATTTTCTCAACCAAAGGATAATAAGGATGGTAGATATCTGCTCCATTACAAATAAGATCAATTGCAATTTTGGAATCCAACTCACAGATCATATTGTGCTAACCATGAGAACAGACCACTTTGAGAAAAAATTATTAGGTAATTTCATCTAGAATCAAATAATGACTTCTCCACTTTGAGACCTCGATAAATAGGTTGAAGGTCAGCATTTAATATTGTAGTAACACCACAGAATCCCGAAAAGACTGTACGCCAATTATCTCATGCAAATCCCTTATATTACTTCTAATACTTGACCTTCCTGGATTCTCAAAGGAACTTCCATTAATGTTCAGTTTGAGAAAACCTTGTTGTGCAGTAGCCGCTTGACTAAATCATGCAAGTTATGGATCTGTTTATAGAAGAAACCAATCCTCATGAAATTTTTTCACAATGGGAGCTTTCCAAATACACCACAGCTCCCATGATCTGCATTAAGATTTGGTAAAAGCCAAGTAGGAACATCTTCATTATAGTGAGACGGAGAGACATGTAGCTGAAGCATATTTCCTCGCTTTATTACAGTCAACCAAAACATGAAATACGAATTCTTGCCTAACTCCAGACCTGAAACAAGAAAAATATAAAGAAAGAATGATGCTGGTTAACACGAAAATATTCTCCTTTAAGAATAATGACTGAGATTACTATGTTTTCTATTATGTCGTTATCTTTAGTTAAGTTTTAAACACTCCACGCCTAATCATATCATGAAAGAAAAATAATATCAGAATTATGGGTATATTATATAAACATTTTATGCGATTTCATAAAATTATACAGACATTTTATATTTTTATCTATGTAGGTTAACCTTCCTTAATTTTTAATAAATATATATTGATATTTTTTTTATTCATTACATTGTTTTTTTTTTATAATTTTATAAAAATATACAAGGATACTTTATTATATATTACATTAATTTTTTTTTATATAAAAAGTTATTGTAAAGGTTAAAAAAAAATTTTTTTTTTTTATAAAATTTCATAGATAATTAATGTAATTTATTTTAGGATGATGCGAAGAAGCTGATTTTTTTAATACAAATGAAAATATTAAAAACGTTTTTTAGTCTGTGTCTTATCTTCATGAGTGGTGAGATAAAAAGATACAAAGATAATATTTGTTAAAGAAAATTTAATACGTAGTACTAAATGCTTTTAATTATTTAAAAAATGTGTATTAAATGATTTTTGTACATTTAATTAAATTTAAAAGTAAATTTAAAATACATTTAAATACCTTCATTAGTTTATTTTAATATATACAGTTATTTAAATTTAAAAATACATGAAAAAAACTAATTTTTCTTTAATATCTTGGCTCTTTTACAACTTCACACTTGATGGTTGGGTAATTTGATTTCGTCTAAAAATAACCCGTAAATGAAATTGAACATCCCAACTTCATCTAAAATACTCTGGATTCACATCCTTAACAAAAAAAATTGAGTTTTTGAATTTTATAAATAAAAAAAATATAATTAAAAAATTCACTAAAATTAATTATTATTTCATATTAATGTCATAAAAATAAATTTTGAATATCTCATTACTTAATTAATTATTATTTTTATTTTATATTTACACTTACTCTCTTAATTATTTAAAAAATACAAAATTTTTATAATTACATTATTAACACTTTTTTTATATATTATATTACTTTATTTATAAATTTAAAAAATATAATACCATATATCTCTATAAGAAAGTTATAAAAAAAAGAAGTTTACGTATAATTGCAAGTAATCCTTATAAGATGTCAGTTTAATAATGTGATTAAATACCTTTCAAAATAAATTTAAACTTCTAAAATCATGACCAAAATTGAAAAAAATTTCATAGAATCAATTTATTTAAATTTTAAAAAATGTTTTTGAAAAAATATTTTTTTAAAAACAAATTGAATTTACTCTTACTAACACAAAAATAAAAATAAAATATTTTATTAATTTTTTTAAGAAAATAAACACAAATAAGCACGTCCATTATTTTGTCTTCAACTTAATTTCAGAATAAATTTTGATAAAATTAAAAGCTAATAGAAAGACACACTAATTTAATCTTATTGATTTTACCCATATTTAATTTGCTTACCATTTCTTGAGGGGGTGATTACAAGAATCTGCCCTCACTCAGTCTTGGCTGTGTGGGAAGAGGCTTTCCTTTCCTTTGCTTTCCTTTCCTTTTGGCAGTGCCAGTCAGCCGTAGATGCCTTTTCTTCTTCCCACTCTTTCTTCCCCATGCCGGTACGGTCCCTCTTGATTTATCACTCCCAATCCCTTCTTTCCATTTTCCCCTTCTGCCTCTTCAATTATTTCTCCAATGCCTCTTTCAACTGTTTGTCAGAAGTTTCTACTGCCATTGATTTACTTATTGTGCTTTGTAGGCCACTGTTCTTCACTGTTTTCTCTTTGATTGGTCTACATTTTTTTATTATTAAGGGCCCCCTTTGAAGCTTGATTATAAGCTTATGATGTGAAATATGATGGTAGTGATTCTTTTGACCATTGAAAGAGATCAGATAAAGCAGAGAGAGAAAAAAAAAAGCAAAAACTTATTACGAGAGAGAGAGAGAGCAGGAATAGAGTGATTTTTGTACAATAAAGCAAGTTTGTTGCTTGGAAACTGCTCAGACCTCGGGAGTTTTATTCTTCTTTTACTTCAGTTCACGTGTGTAATGTCTATTGAAGGCTGTTTCTGTTTCTCATTGCAGTGATTTTGGTTGTTTGGTTTCTCTTCAAAGCTAGTTCCTTTTACTCAAAGGGGTTTTAAAAATGTCGATGTTTGAGCGTCCTTGTAAGAGGGATGGGGTCGAGGGCCAGATTCTAGATCTGGACACGGCAGTGAAAGATGGGGTTTTGGGTGGTGTGGATTCTGGGGTTGTGGGAACTGGGGTTGGTGAAAAATTGGATCTTGGAAAAATGATTGAAGAGTTGGATTTGTGTGAAGTTCCCTCTGTGTTCATTTGCCCAATTTCCCTTGAGCCAATGCAGGACCCCGTAACCCTTTGCACTGGCCAGACTTATGAGAGGTCCAACATTCTCAAATGGTTCAGTTTGGGGCATTTCACTTGCCCCACCACAATGCAAGAGCTCTGGGACGATTCCCTCACTCCAAACACCACCCTCCGCCGTTTGATATCCACTTGGTTTTCTCAGAAGTACCTTGTGATGAAGAAGAGATCAGAAGATGTGCAGGGGAGGGTGTTGGAGCTTGTTGAGACTCTCAAGAAGGTGAAGGGTCAAGCACGTGTTCTGGCCCTCAAGGAGCTCCATCAAGTGGTTGCTGCTCATGCCACTGCCCGCAAGGCATTGATTGATGGCGGTGGAGTCTCTGTGGTGTCGTCGTTTCTGGGTCCTTTCACTTCCTATGCTGTTGGCTCCGAGGTCATTGGTGTTCTTGTGAGTTTGAACCTCGATTGTGAGTCCAAGAGGAATCTAGTGCAGCCTGCAAAGGTTTCATTGATGGTGGACATTTTAAATGAGGGTTCAAATGAGACAAAGATCAATTGCACGAGGCTGATTGAGACACTGATTGAAGGGATGGATTTCCAGTTGGAGATTTTCAGGAGCCATAGCCTTTTGGTTGGGTTGATGCGGCTTGTGAAGGACAAGAGACACACAAATGGAATCTGCTCTGGACTGAGGCTCCTCAGAACAGTGTGCTTGCATTCAGAAGTTAAGAGTTTGCTGGTGAGCATTGGGGCCGTTTCCCAATTGGTTGAGTTGTTGTCTGGTTTGGACCATGATTGTTTGGAATTGGCTCTTTCAATTTTAGATGCATTAGCATCTGTCCCTGAAGGCAGATTAGCTTTGAAGGATTGTTGTAATACCATACCTGTTATGGTAAAACTGTTGATGAGGGTCTCAGAGAACTGCACTCAATATGCATTATCAATACTGTGGTACATGTGCAAGCTTGCACCTGAGGAGTGCTCTTTGATTGCTGTGGAAGCAGGACTTGCTGCAAAACTCCTCCTTGTGATTCAAAGCGGTTGCAATCCTATATTGAAACAACAGTCGGCTGAGCTTTTGAAGTTGTGTAGTTTGAATTATTCAGATACAATCTTCATTTCCAAGTGCAAGCTTACTAGAACAATCCAATGATCGTGGATTTTAACCTGGTTGTATTGTATCAACAATTTGTAAATTTGTAGGCAAGAGAAGCAAAGACCAGCAACTTCCTAGACTACAGAGCTAAAAAAACCACAGGAGTTGGCATGGGAATGCAAATCTCTCCTGTATATATGCCTTTTTTGTGTTTTGATTCCAACAATCAACATTTGGAGGAAGGACATTGATGCAACTTGCTTGAGTGGGTTCACTTTTGTGTCTTCCTTCTTGTCCAATGTTTTTTCAATAAGCCCCATCAAGAAGATGCTGAAATTGTTCATACTGCTTTTGAGGGGTATATAGATGAAAGAAATCAGGCTATTGTTGGATAAAGATACTTAAGAGCGGGATCACATTTATAATGTGGAGCTTGAATTTCAGTTGTCATTGTTAAGGAGATGCTTTGCTCCATGGCTTCATTGTATTGTATCTTCTTTCCCTTGGGGTTTTAGAGGCCTCCAATTTTCCCTATAGAATACCGGGGTTTTTGGTTTTGACATCAAACATGTAGATGGAGAGCCCCTTTAGCTTTCAATTTTCATTTAATCTGTACAATGGAAATAACCATTCTTATTATGCAGTGCACCTGCAACTTCTTCAAGCAATTATATTGATATTATTAATTCTTTGATCTCAATTATTGTCTGTCCTTTCCAAGAGAATAAACTGCATCCTTATAAATTGTTCATGTATTAAGTTTTGTTGTGCAACTAGCGAATGACACGAGAGGTGGAAACAAACAGTGAAAGGCGTGGACAGCAGAGATACAGCGGGCTAAGCTTTCATAACGTGCTTGAGTCTATTATTTTACAACTTCTAAAGATTTGGGCAACTGTTGAGCACTATTCACACATTGAGACATTATTTTATTGTTTTCTGTGATTTATCATTTGGGCCAGCAAGTCACGGATTTATCTGGGTTATCTTTTCATATGAAGAATAAACTTTTATTTATTTAGAAGGACTTTTTTTTACCATAATCAAAGCCTAAATCTTGCCTGACATGAGAAACATTGTATATGATGGATGTGATTTTGAATTTAAAAACCAGTTGTTTCTGAATGTGGCCACATGAGGGGGAAATTAGAGAGGCCACTGAGAAATTGGGGGAGAGTGCAGAGTGAGCTAACACGCTGAGGAGCTTGACGAATGTGGTGGTGGCCAAGGCATGAGTCAGTGGTGGCAGCAGTCAGGCACGGTGGTGAAGAAGAAGGAATTGAAAAGCAAGAGGGAAGGAGAAACAGACATAAAAGAAAAGGAAAAGTAAAGGAAATGAAAACAAAGAGAGGAGGAGCCACTGCCAGAAATTGTGTATGGCAGAACACAATGGAGGGATGGTGATTTTGATTCTTAATTTTGTTCTTTGTTATTTTTCTTTTGTTTTCTTATTAATTTCTTTCCTCTTCTTTCCCTACTGATTTTTTTAGGCTAATTCTAGACTGCAATGGATGACTTTGGTTTGGTAGATTGTTAATCAGTTCTGATTTTGTTTTGCTTGGGGTTATGGTAAAGATTGCCTTGCAGATAACTTTTTTTCCCATCCTTTCAATTTTTATTGTATTGATTGTTTGTTGCATGGTATAGATATATGATATAGGAAAGAGATTTAGAATTGAAGAGTTCATTACTGGTATTGCAGAATGGTTGTATTGCTGTAGCAGCCTTTTTGTTTCATTACTTTTTCTAATATTACCTTGCCTCTCCTATATAAAACAATGTGATGCATTCATGAATCACCTATGTGGTCTAAACCCAAATATATATTTCTGTATTTTGAATTAGTTTTATTTTTGCTGACGAATTTTGCATGATGGTTGAACCTTCTAACATGTATCAATTATGTAAATATCCCACAATGACCTACTGATTTCTACTGTCATTAGTTAGTTATTATTCTCAGTTGATACACAAACTTTTCCTTTTTTCTCGTCTAGTCTGTACCTACTTCCAAAATTGAAGCACTTGCGGATCAGTATGATATCAATTTCTTTGAAATTGAGTAGAATATGCTTCACAATCAGAGTTCCATGAAAATTATATGCGATTTTGTTATATTTATATTGAAGAACACATGCAAAGCTCAAAAATCAACATGAACGTGCAGGAGAATTTCTTTTGAATTGCAAGAGATATCAAGCAAAGCCTTGCAGACATAGATTTAAGACCTAAGGTAATTTATCAACTCTTTTTTGTATGTCATTTGTTTTTGTTTTCAAGAAATGGAAGTGTGAATTGAGCCTTTGTTTTTTCTTACAATTTTTATTCTTCTAAAAGACATTTTGTCATCATGTATGGACATATTTTACCCAAATATTAGGAAGTATTTTGGATTTTCTTAACGCTAATTTTCAACTTAAATAGAGCTAGGCAAGACTTGGGATCATGTAATCCTAAAGTTGAAACCCAAAATGAATAACCTGACACTAATAGACATAGATCATAGATGTATAAGTAGCATAAACAAATTAAGATACTGAAAGCTCAAAAATGGATTGAGATCATAAGCTTCCAACATGCTTAGACAAAATGGCTGAGGTTTTGTTGAGGTTGGTGTAAATATTTTCTGTTACTTTTAGCTGGTTAAGGTGGGAAAACTGAGCTTGTGGAAAACTGAGCTTGCTGTTTTCATCTTCTAAGGAGCCTTTCTTTTTAATATTTTTTTACAGGGTTAGGGTGTAAAGTAGAAGCCAAAGATGCTGCCATGGGAGTGCTGAAATCACCAGTTCTGGTTACTTTCCTTTTATTTTGCTCTAATGAAACTTTAGTTGGAAACATGGGTCTGTGTGTTGGCACTTTTTTTTTTTTTTTTTTTCAAGTTTAAATTTTTAAGCATTGTGGGAACCACCAGGATAGACAACCAGAGTTTGAATATTTGTTACAGGGGTCTTAGGATATGATTTTTTAAATCAATCTGCATTCTGAAAATCCTCCTCCTTTGTTCATTTAGCATAGAATCCATGGAACCTTCAATTTGACTACTAAAGCTAAAAAGAGATTATAGATTGCATTGTATGTGTGCGCTCAACAACCGTGCTTTATATTGTACAGGTGAAAGATATAATGTACCTATTATACAAGGCCACAAAGAGCAGACTAACTACGGAGTATTAATTTTCATCACCAGTGTCAGCAGAAAAAAGGCAGATACTAAATAATAACATCCATGTTGGTTGTAATGTAACTCTATTTTGTCACTTGAAACACTACTCTAGCACACTAAGCATTGGCTTAAGGGCTACAACAATTATAGAAGTTGTTAATTGGTATCTAGATTTGGTATATGTGAGAAATATTGGGACAGCCTTGCTTCGGCAGGACAACTGAGACAAGTGCTTTTGTTCCTTCTCTCTTTTCTCTCTTGCATTTTACCCTTATCTTGTCATCAGTGCCAACGCCATTTCCAATATTTGGCAAGTCTTACCCAACCGTGAGTGCTGATTAACTGAAAGACATTGAGAACTAAGAAGCTGCCCGGAGGTTTTGTTAGAGTATGTTTTCTACTGTTATACTAGATGGTTGACTTTATAGATTGTTGTTTTGATGCATTTTGAGGATTTTGTAAATAGATGGGAGCCGACTGAGATTTATAATGTTAACAAAGAATGATGATTCCAATCCGTTATGAAGGAGGAAAAGAATAAAAGAAATATTTGTAGGCTCAGCAATATGAGCTTACATTTGCAATTTGGTGGAACATTTGCTTGGCTTTTATCATAGTAAACTTGAGATATCCTGTTATCTCTTAATTTTTATTTTTATTTGTATTATCCCTTGTTTTTGTCTCATGGAATTTGTTGCAGTTTTTTTGTTGTTCTTTTAAGAAAATGTATGGAACATTGATAATTGTTGAGTTAAATTTGATGTCAATTGATGTTCTTTAAAATATGTAATTTTATGATTAAAAATGATGGTCAATAGTGGTGGAAATCACCAATGCTCACAGTTTTATTGACTTTCATGGTCAGTGCTTATAATATGGTGAAGAATATGCATGGAACTAGAGACACATGAAGGCTAAATGTGAGTGAGAGTCAACAGTCCAAATGTCAGTATAATCCCAAGTTGTTGCTGTAGTTGGGCCACTAAGAGGAGCTAAATTGATAGTATTAAATATCTTTCCTTTGCAAGGCAGATATCTCCCACTTTTTTTTATTGGCATGACAATATAAAAAATGAAATATATACACTCACTAGTGTGTATCCGGTACAATACATGGATTAAATTGTTTAGTGATAGATGAAATGAATCTTTTTAAATTTTTATATAATAAAAATAAATTTATATGTTTAATTTAAAAATATAGGATATATGAATTATATTTCAATAAAATATTTATTAATAATAAGATTTTATCATTATTAATTTAACTTCAACAACCAAATAATAATGATAATTAGATATTTACATTAAGAATAAAAACCATGTTTGATATTTATCAATGATTTAATGTATTTTAAAATTTTATGATTGAATATTATTATAAAGATAAATAAATCTTAATTGACCAATGTAATGTTACACGGCATTTGTCCACTGGCAGATGGATTTTGAGGAGAAAAAATTTTCAATTTTAATTACTTTAACTAATAAGAGATAAAATAGAATAAACTGTTTAATTAAATAATGCATAAGATTTTTTTTTTTGTAAAAAGGTGTAAAAATATCTAATAAAGTAAAAAACAACAAAACGTAAATAAAAGACAAAACTTGACGATGGCTAGTTAATAGAAAACAAAACTCGATGATAACTAAAAATTAATGGTAAGAGATTTAAATTCTAAAAATAAAGTTAATTAAAAATATAAAAATAAAGGAGACAAAAAAATAACATCAATGAATTTATTTTTATATTTGAAAAATATTAGAATATTTTAAATATATTTAGTATTCTTATCTCTTTTACCTTTCATTAATTAGAATTACACTTATTTAACCAATTGAAAATATTTTAAAACTAAATAAATAAATGATGTAATGTATTATTTAGTTTTTACAAATTTCTAATTTATATTCAACTATTAGTGCAATTAATAAATACATATTTTAAGTTATTTTTAAAATATTTAGTATTCTTATTTCTTTTACCTTTCATCGATTAAATTTACATTTAGTTAACCAATTGAAAATATTTAAAACTAAATAAATAAATGATATAATATATTATTTAGTTTTTTACAAATTTCTAATTTATATTCAACTATTAATGCAATTAATAAATACATATTTTTAGCATTATTATACCATTAATGTTCTATATTTTTTTTTAATTTTTTTTATCTTATGTTATACTATTAATTAAATTACCTAATATAAGCTTAAATAAAATTTAGAAAAATTTAATAATTATTATATACTTAAGCTTTAGGGAATAGCATATTTTGTATAACCTCTATATATCTTTTTTTAAAACTGATCTTATACTATTGATTAAATTTACATTTTTTTTAAACAGAATATGCCTTAAAAAATTAACTTAATATATATTCAAATTGAATATAAAGGATATAAAATATTATTTAGTTTTAAATTTGCAATTGACAAATTTATATTTAATCAATAATGCAATAAAAATAACATATTTTTAGTATTCTTACCTTTACCTTTCATTGATTAAAACTATATTTATTTTTTAATTTTAAATATTTAAAAAAATAAATAAATGATAGAATATATTATTTATTTTTAGATTTACAAATCACTAATTTTTATTCAAACATTCATGCATTTAATAACTACATATTTATATCATTATACACTATTAATTTTTTATATTTTGATTTTTTTTTAATTTATCTTATACCTTTAACTAAACTGTGTGATATAAACTTAAATAAATTTTAGGAATTAAATAGTTATTATATAATTAACTTTTATAAGGTGTTTGGTACAAGAAGCTTTTTTATGCTTGAAAATCATGATTTCCGATAAATATAAATACTAAAAATTATGATTATTAAAAATTATTAAAATATATTTGGTTAGTTATAAATATTTTTGGGAGTTTTTATATTTAAAAAGAGTAATGTGATAATTTTATCAAATTTTTTAATTATTTATCATATTAAATTATAATATATTAAAAGTGACATGTTTGTAGGGGTGTAAACAGGTCGTGTCTAACCTGCAAACTTGATTAACCCAACTCAATCTAATCCAATTCTATTTTTGTAGGTTGAGTTGAATTTATTTTAGTGAACCTAATTAAAATTGGATTAGGTCACAAGTTTAAAATTATAGATACGAAAAACTCAACCCAATTCAAATATACATTAAACATATAAAAAAATATAATTTCTCTATTAATATTGAAAATTCTAAACTTAAATAGACTCTCAAACATCTCACTAGGTCACTATCATATAATCATACATTTAAAATATTAATTTTAAAAACATCCCATATTAATTTTGGGTTTGAGGTATTATTCTTTTAGAGTTAGAGAGCACAAAAAATTTTAAAGACTCAACCTTTGGGTTGGATTAAAAAAAATAAAAAATAAACCTAACCCATTTCAAAAGTTGGGTTGAGTTGAAAAATTATCTAAAATCAATCCAATTCAGATCTCTTATACCCCTACATATTAGATTATCAAAAATGGTTTTTACATGTATGCATGTTAAATGCAAGAATTTGATATTCATAACCTAAGATTTCTAAGAAACTTAAAAGAATCTCCTACCAAACACTTGCTTAATAAATAACTTGCAAACAAATTTTTGTCTTGTTTTCTAATTCAATACACAAGATTATACAAATTTATAGTCATCTAATAAGAGTTATATGAATTGGAAGATGTGTTTTAATAAGAGATATATGAATTTATTTGTACTAGTTTAAGTTTCTTGAAAAAAAATAATTCATTAAATGTAGTTGGCAATCACAGTTGCATATAATGAGTTATTCTTTTTAATAAAAAAATAAATTAATTACAATATAAGATACTCTTATTAAAAGTAATTAAATTAATTATGATATAAATTACTCTATATAATAATAATAATAATTAAATTAATTACAATATGTTATATTTTTAAAAGTCGTCAAATTATTATGATATTAATAACTTTTTTAATATTAATTGAATTAATTATGGGCTTAATTGCTATTTTTGTTTCACTATTAATTTAAAATGTTAAATTTCTTCCCACTTTTTTTTCATTGTTACAATGTTTTCCCTTTTGTGAATGTGACACAAACATCATGTATGGTTGCGATGTGGTAGTGATATGACTGACATGTCAAAGGTCATTTTTTCTTTGTTTTTTTATTGTTGCAATTTCTTCTTCTTCTCTATTTCATCATGAAATCAGGGTTTCCTTTACACTATCAAGCTTGTGGAAGATGTCCAACTTTCAGGCTTCTTCTTGCAATTGCCACAACACTCAACACAGAATAATGGTTTAGGTCTGCATTCGTGCTCGTCTTGATCGAATGGTGGTGGAAGTCGAACTTGGTCTCCTATTTGCGAATGTAGGGATGTCATGATGTTGTGAATAATTTGCACTTCAACGAATATGGGGAACAGGTTTTGGGGATGTTGTAACTACAAGGCAAGTTTGTAGTTTGTTTTTTTATTTCTGGGTGTGTAGTTGTGTTTACGCAATTGATGGATGTTTTTATGTTTACGAAAAATAGAGTGTTGATGAAAAGGTGTGATGCAATTTCTTTCAATGATTTTCGTATGAAGTAGTTGACAACAGAGATGCAATCATAATGAGAAAAAAGAAAAAGCTTAGCAATGTTCATTATGCTTTGAAGACCAACAAAAAATGGTTGAAGTTGTTGATAAAATGTGACATTGATCACATTGTTACTAAAATTAGGAAGTCATGATGGAAGAAATGTTTATTTAAAGTAGCTATTTGTGTACCTTGATTGTTTTCAATTGTAATGGAAGTTCTTTATTACTTGTTGTAATAGAGATTGTAATGAAGATTATTTTATATGATGGAGATGAACTGAAGTTATTCAATTATGTTAATTTGTCTCTTCTAAATGAAATTTTCTATTTAAGGGATCAAACAAATGTATTTGTGTGACAATAACAACAATTGTAATTGAATAGATGCAACATGCATTATTTTAAATTAAAGTCAGTTACAAAAGAAAATAAATAGAATCATAGGATTCTAAACCACAAACTAAAGTGAATAATATTGTTTGCCACATACATGGCATGCTAAATTAGTACATTCCATATGTATTCCGAAATAGATAATCTGCATATGTCCATAATACATTGTAAATGTACCTACAAAAAACACTGCCAAAATGAATCATAATTAAAAGTGTTATTCAAAATTCACTACTAAGTGTCATTCCAAAAAACATAACAAATTTTATTTCAATATCATGATTTCTTTGAAGGAGCCATTCTTGTTTGCAACTTCTACCTCATTATTGGTTGTTGTGTTGGTACAATTGATTGGATTGATGAAACTGGTAAATTTGGTGCATTAATTTAGGAATAGTTTGTGGACAAAGCTAGTATAGATATTTGAATTTGTGCACTAGTTTGGGTAGGTGTGTGGATTGGCTTGACTTAGGAGAGTGGTTTGATGCACAAGTTTCTAAAATTGGCACTTTACATGAACTCTTGTTGTGACCATATGTATGACATTTGCTACATTTCTTTATAATACCAACCCTATTAAATTGGTATCATCCCTCTTCAATTCACATGGTTCTAGTCTCCTTTTATTTTTTGGCCTTCCTAGCATTTTTTTATTAGGGTTGGTAAGACATTAGTGCACCATGTCTTATTCCACAAATATGCTCCATTAACAGGATGAATTAGTGGTATACATGTAGCATCATATGTTTCCTTTCTATAATATGCGCAAACATAATTATTTGGATTATTATTCATGAATTTCATTTAGGCAATTGCATGACAACATAAGAGGCCTGTAAGAATCCATTTTTTGAAATTGCATTCTTTCTATTTCAAATTGACAACAAATTTATCTCCATTGAAGTTGATATGTCTAACTTCAAATAGTTGATCCCCAACCAATCTAACAAAAAACCAAACTATTAGTCATCAATATTGATAAGTAAAAAGCATGCAATATAATCAATGTATTTAACAAATGATAAGAAATTACATAGGTATCCAATATTTGGTCAAACATAACTCTCTTTGAAGTCTCTTTTGAATCCTTGGTGAAATGCTTCCTTCAAATGATGCAATCCTCTTCCTATTTTTAGCTCATCTTTCCATCAAATAAACTCTTATATCCTCTATCATTGTAACTATTGGCTTGCCTCTATCATTAATAATAACATCGTTGAAAGCTTCACTTATGTTGTTCAAAAGTGTATCATATTTTGGATTAGGTTTAAACCTTGATATACTCCAAAATTTACCATTAAAACAATACATAAATTATTCATAATTGTTTTAGTGTGTTAACTTTAAAATAAAGAAAAATCAACATCTTAATATATTGGGTGGAGTTGCTAACAAATGTTTTGAACGCATCAACATTCTTTACTTTAATATGCCTCATTATACTCTCCATGCTTGTGGATACGTTGTAATTGTTACCTTTCACATTGGATCCTTCAAATTGTTTATAAGAAATTTCTTTTTGAAGATGTTATATAAATGACATAGGAAAAATCTTGGTAAACTTTAGGTAATAATTCATTTAATGTTGGGAGTAGTCCCTAAACATGTATGCAATATTAGGACAAATTAGTTGTCTTAAAGATACAAAACATATTAAATCATAACACATTTTCCTGACTAACCTTTTGTAGATAAGATGTAAATTTGTACTATTTAGCACATTTTCTATAATCGCCAAGGTCTTCAATTAGAAATTGTAGGAACCAAGACCAAGACTCCTTTGTCTCTCCTTCTACCACAACATAAGAAATTGGAGACATTTGCTTATTTGGATCTTTTCCAATAGTTGTAAGTATCCGCCCTCCATAGTATCCTTTGAGGAAGCATCCATTTAGACCAATCAATAATTGGTCTGCACTTGAAGAAACTATCTTTGGAGGCTTTAAGGCACACATAAAATATTTGGAATATAGGTAGATTGGACAACCTGTTTGGCTGCTCAACATCAACTTCTTGTGTACTTGCCATTGTTTCAACTTTAACCTTTATACTGGATTCAAAATTCTTCTCTAGTAATTCATGACTATAATCATAAATCCTTTTATATTGTTTTTTAAATGAACCGTCAACTATGTTTTTTTGCAATATTCCTTGCCTTAGATTTAGATATTCCCATATTCCCTTTCTTTGGTGCCATTTGACAAATTTCATTGATCTTCAACTATGGATTGAGTCTTAAACTTGCTTGTACCTTTTCGCTTAACCATTTAGTATTGAGTAAGTCCATTTTCCCTACTCTGCTATAAGTATGTTGGTTATTACATTTCCTCAACTACCATGACTATTTTGAAGAAAAATTGCCATAATATGCTCTCTAGGGGCATTGGTTTTGCCCCTTATGCATTTCACCTTTACCCTTATCTTCTCAAATTTCATTATTTTCAAATTCCTACTTGAATGTACAAAATATGTAATTATAGAATCCTTGAATTAATATATCAATAAAATATGTACCAATTTCCTACTCAAAATCTGCCTTAGACTTTTGGCATCTTAAAATTGGGAACTTATCATGCATAATCCCTTCCTCACTATTACTCCCACTATCTAAATTGTTGGAAGTACAATCATTATAAAAAAGACCCTAGTTTTAGGAATTCAATTGATCTTTTTGGTCACCTTCTTCAAATAAAGAATCAATATTTGTTAGAATGTCTTTATTATCATTTTTAGGAATTGGGGTATGGTTTCCATTGTCAGTATTTGCAAAGTTGGTTTCAAAATTGTTGGCTTGAGCATTTTGTGCATCATTAGTTGTACATGAGCATTACCAACTTCAATATTAGAAACATTTTCACTTCCAATATCTTCATCTATAAGTCCTTCAAGTACTTCATCAACGTCTAATAAACCTTTGAAATTAGTTTCATCCAAATCTTTATGTTGTATAGTTTATAAATAAATATCAAACAATTCATCTTCATTTAAGTCAATGTCTTTATCATAACTTATGTTATTTGGATAGTTATCACCTTCATCATAAATATCATTATCATCCTCATCATCATTAAACTAGTCATCAATATTAACCTTACAACTACAGTTATTTTCACCATTACCTACTAAGACACCACCCCTTAAGTCAAGTACATCACCACCATCATTATCAACTAGGCTAGTCCCTTGTTCGGCCCAACCCCCTATTTAGGCTCAATTTCCTTAACATCAATATTTTCATGCTCAGACACATTTCCCTCAACAATCCCATTTCCTTGCATAGACCCATTTCCCATATCAGCCTCAGTTACATGATCAACATCAGGTAGAGGAACGATTAACTTTAGTTGGAAAATAGGATGTAACACAAACAAAAAAACTCTTCCATTATCCCTTGTTATATCCATTGCACCCATATCATTAACTAGGGGCTTCAGCGCATCATCTTAATATTTACCTCCAACAAAATACCATAATTCCAACACTCTTGTATAATTCATTTCCCTTAAAATGTCTAATGCAGTCAAGTCTAAATAATTGAATTAAAAAGAAAAAAAATAAAAAAAACATTTACAACATGTAATAAATGTAATACATTAACATATGGTTAGGGTGATGATAAGTGAAAAATGACACTATTAGTGGATCCCAAAATCCTAAACAAATGTACAAGATCATGACAATACATACATTGGACCACAACAAATATTTAGACATACATGCTCCCTCAATAAAGATAGCAATGTGCATATGGTGGGCAATGCACACCATTAAACAAGGAGAATAAAAAAACCCTAAAAAACTGTATGAACAACAAAAAAAATAGTAAGTAACCATTCACAAACACATAACAAAAACCATTTTTAATAAAAATCAAGACACACACATGTGTTGGACCACAACACACACTTAAAACTCAAACAAAAAAAGAAAAGCTTTTATATACACTACATACAAAGGACACATACCTTCCAATGTCAGAAGATCTTGAAGAATTCGATGACCTCTCACAGTAATAAGGCCATCAATGAACCCTAATCTGCAATACACTCACACTTTCCTTTGTTCTCGTCTCCCTACTCTCCCTAATCAATTAATCATATAGTAATCTTCATTACGCTTAATTCAATATGTCTTTCATATAGCCAATTATACCATATAGATAAAAATAATGTTGTTCATGTTTACTGAAAACGACGTCATTTTCCAATAATAGAGAAATTTACCATAAAAATTTGAAAAATTTAAATCAACTAAAGTTTTTTTAACAAATATAAAATCAAGTCAATGCCAACAATGATATTTTGACACTTATGGAAGGAAAGACATTATAACAATTTTTTAAAAAAAAAAGTGGAATAAAATTGAACTTTTTAAAAATAGTGAAAAAGTTTAACATTTTAAATTAAGAATGGGACGAAAATAATAATTAAGCCTTAATTAAATGAGTTATCCTCTATAATAATATTTGAATTAACTATAATATAAATTATTATTTTTAATAATAAATTAATTAATTAAATCACTTCATAAAAAGACTAAATAGAAAATGCATTTCATAAAGCCATACACTTCACCCTCGTGGTTATTCGGAACGTGTTTGATTATTCTTTCAATATCCAAACGTATATGTTTACTTAATCACATTTTTTTTATGATAAAAGGGCAAGGTAAAAATATTATAGAGTAAGGGCAGAATAATTTTTAATTTTACCTAATATTCAGTATATGTTAAATAATAAACAAAATAATTATAAGATATAATGTAAATTATGTTTAAATAAAAAATTGTTATTTTTTAAAATTACATATTATTTTTTAAAATAAATTATACTTTTTTTTTACACATCATGAAAAGTATAAAAAAATATTATAATTTTATCTAAACCACAAAATTATATTATTTATGTATATTCAAATACTTTTTAAAAATATATATTTCTTTAAAAAATATTTGAATAATAATTATATGATTATATTATATATTTATATTTTAATTAATATTTTCTATAACAAAAAAAATATACCACTATGTTTTGATTTGTGATAGAAAACAAAATGAAATGAATTAAGATGTAATATAAAAAACAATGAATTGGAATGAAATCATCTAAGAAAGGATTAGAATATAATAAACTAAAAATACCATTAGGCTGTTTGGATAAATTATAATGAGACGAGACAAATATTTCATTCCTTCATTTGAAAAAAAAAAAACTAAACGAAATGAATTATAATTTTTTTTTATATTACTCTTACTTTAAAGTGATTTTATTTTTTAACTTAAATATAGTTTTAGTTGCTGACAAATTTTTGAATTTTGTATTTGGTTCTTATTAATTTTTTTTATTGATCCCTAAAAAATTTATGAATTTTGAATTTAGTCCTTAAAAAAATTATTTTGTATTTTTTATTGCCATTATGTTGACTTTGTTAAATGATTTTGAAATATTTTTGAATTTTTTTATCTCTTAATTTTTTTAATTACTATTGTTAATATGTTTTAAATCAGATATTGATGTCTCAAGTTACTCAAACTAACATTTTATACTGTTATTTTTTTAAAATAAAACAAAAAACATCAAAATTTTAAATAACCCACCAAACAAGAAAAAAAGACACACAATAAAAAATAGAAATAAAGAAATAAAAAAGAAGCAAACATATTTTTGAGAATAGAACCAACAACATGCAAAGAAAACATGATTGGAAAAAAATATTTGGTTGAATGTGAGTTATTAGACTAATAAGGTAAAACATGTTATAGAAAATAAAAAAATAAAAGATAAAAAAATTAATAAAGATTTTATAGAAGATAAAAAAAAATAAAAAGATATTTTACAAAAGATAGAAGAGAAAGAAGTTGATAAAAAGAGAAAGAAAAAGAACATAAAACTTATAAAAAAAAGAAAAAAAACAAGATGAAAAAAATAAAAATAAAAATACAATAGTCATTAAAAGTATAAAATGTTAGTTCTATCATATTCTTTTTAAATTAAAAAATTATAAACAACATGAAATAAATCTCATTTCATTATTTTTTAATATATTTTATTTTAATTTGTAAAATTTAAACAATAAAACAAGCTATGTTTTCATTTTATTATTTTCAATCTAAAAATAGCCTGCATGTACATGGATAGCCCATATAACTTAAATTTTTTATTTAATTTGCACAATGGAGATAAGCATTCTTATTATTTAATGCACATGCAACTTCTTCAAGCAACTATATTGATATTATTAATTGTTTATGTTAATTTTATTTCATATAATAAGAAAAGGATATTTGAATTCTATAACTTTTACATATATGCTGTGATAAAATTCAAGTACATACATTTATCCATGATCAAGTGAATAATGAGAGATGAGAATATTTGATATCTTGAAGATTTAATATTCTTTATGAACCTTTTGATTTCTATTCTTTTGACTTTTTTTTTTCTCTCTGTTTCAAAACTTTTTTACAATGGTTTATGAGAAATAGAGCTTTTATTTATAGTTAGGAATAAGACCAAGAGGTTATAATAATCATCAGTAACCAACTTTCATCAAGTTGGTTATAATAACCTTTAGTAACCAATTTTCATCATATTGGTAACAACTTCAACTTCCCCTTAATTTATTTATTTATTAAGCTAGAAAATGAGTAATGTATATCAAACTACATGAGACATATTTTCTTACATTCTCCCATTTGGCTCATGTGTCATTAACTCATTCATGGTTTAATAAACATAACCATTATAGTGTGCATTAAACATTTTATTCATAACATAATTTATCATAGTTAAGAATGAAACTAACATGAGTCATGATGGTCTTACGTCAATTTATCGACATAGTCTCTTCTATGTACCACATAGTTAATCCTATTCGTAACATGACCATAAATGGGAAGTACGTAATTGGTCTAACGATAATGTCTTTGTTAAAGATGAAACATTTTATCGTTATTCTGAAACATAAATGTATACAAACTCAGAAAATAGGAAAATTTAAAAACACATTCATTAAAGAGCTCAAAGTGTCAAATAAGATAATGTCATAATAATTTATAATAATTTTTATTTGGCAACAACACTCATACTTTCAACATGATTATTAAATGTTTTAGGTAGTAATCCTTTCGTTAATGGATCAGTAATCATAAGATTAGTGCTAATGTGTGCTATTGACACTCTTTGTTTCTGAACCTCTTCTTTAACATCAAAGTCTTTCAATTCCATATGCTTAGCATCTTTAGAATACTTGTTACTTTTAAAAAAGAAGATTGTTGCAAAATTATCACAATAAATTTTCAGCAGCTTAACAATACTGTCTACTATTCCAAGCTTTGAAATAACTTTTTGCAGCCATTTACCTTAAACCATATCCTCAAAGTATGCCACAAACTCAGCTTCCATGGTGAAGGTAGCAATTACTGACTCCTTTGCACTTTTCCATGATATCACTCCACTGGCTAAAAGAACAAATAACAAAAAGTGGATTTTCTTGTATTTACAAAACTGGCAAAGTCTGAATTTGAATATCCAAAAACTCTAAGGTATGAAGACCTCCTATAAGTAAGCATGTGATGTTTTGTTCCTTGTAAGTATCACAAAACTTTCTTTGCAGCTTTTCAATGATCCAATCTTGGATTACTTTGATATCTTCCCAGCATACCAACTACAAAACTGATATCTGGTCTAGAATATGTTTGAGCATACATCAAACTCCCAACAATAAATGCATACGAAATTTCTTTCACTTGTTTTCGTTCCAAATCACTTTTAGGACATTACATGAGATTGAATTTGTCTTCTTTCTGAATTAGAACGGGTGATGCTGAACACTTTTCCGTTCTGCATCTCTTTAGAACTTTATTAATATATGCTTTTTGAGACAAACCTAACAATCCTCGTGTCTATCCCAAAATATTTCTATTTTGATCACACAATTTGCCTCATCCATATCTTTCATTTCAAAGTTACTAGAAAGAAACTTCTTTGTCTCACTTAATTGACCAAGGTCATTAGTTACAAGCAAGATGTCATCAACATATAGAACCAAGAAAATAAGTTTACTCCCATTGACCTTTAGATATATGCACCGGTCAATGATGTTTTTCTTACATTTAAAGGACATAATAGTGTCATTGAACTTAAGATACCATTGATAAAAGCTTGCTTTATATGGATTTCTTAAGTTTACACACCATGTGTTCTTTCGCCTTAACTGAAAAATGCATTGGTTGATCCATGTAAACATCTTCCTCTAAATTCTCATTTAGAAAGGTTGTTTTTACATCTATTTGGTGCAACTCTAAGTCACAATGAACTACTAAAATAATCCTGAGTGAATCTTTCTTGGAA
Organism: Pachyrhizus erosus; assembly: GCA_026544285.1. Lineage (NCBI taxonomy): Eukaryota > Viridiplantae > Streptophyta > Magnoliopsida > Fabales > Fabaceae > Pachyrhizus > Pachyrhizus erosus. Next base: position 3,151 of record JAMLFT010002755.1, on the reverse strand, counting down.
ACTGGTGAGAATGTTTCCTTATAATCAATGTCATATTTTTGAGTAAAACCTTTAGCAACAAGATAGGCCTTGTAATGTTCAAGGTTGCTATGAGAATCACGCTTAGTCTTAAAGATCCAATTACACGTCACTCTCTTGCAACCTTTGGACAATTCTACAAGGTCCTATACACTATTTTGTTCCATTGATTTGAGTTCTTCTTTCATGACATCTAACCATTTATCAGCATTGTCATAGTTCATGGCTTATGAAAAGAAAAATGGATCATTATCAATACCTAAGTCATTTTTTGACTCATGTAAATACACCACATAATCATGCAGAATAACAAACTTTCTTTCTCTTTGGGATCTTCTTAATGTTATTTCTTGTGGTGGTTCTATTATTGGCTCATTCTCAACCATGAGATTCATTACTTGTTCTTATTGATTATTATGTGGTTCAACAACAAAAGGAACAACAATTTTTGAAGTAGAAGCACAAGTAAAAGGAACATGTACTTCAATTTCTTTAATTTTCACATTTTGTGAAGCTTTACTCTTACTAGTCTCATCATTCTCAATGAACCGAGCATTTTTAGTTTTAACAATTATTGTACTATAATTAAGACAATAAAGTATATACCCTTTTGACTTTTCTGGATAACCAATGAAATATCCACTAATTGTTCATGCATCTAGTTTCTTTTCTTGTGGATTATATACTCTAATTTTTGCTTGGCAACCCCAAACATGCAGGTGCTTTAAACTAGGTTTCCTTCCTGCCCACAACTTGAAGGGAGTCTTTGAAATTACCTTACTAGGAACCCTATTTAACAAATATATGGCAGTTTTTAAAGCATACAACCACAATGTTATAGGTAAAGATGTGTTACTCATCATAGTCCTAACCATGTCCATTAATATACGATTACGCCTTTCCAATACACCATTTTGTTGTGGTGTACCTGACATTGTGTATTGAGCACAAATACCACGCTTTTCTAGGAATCTAGCAAATGGACCTGGGTGTTATCCAATTTCATCATATCTTCCATAATACTCACCACCTCTGTCAAACTTGACAAATTTCACCTTTCTATCTAATTTCCTTTCCACTTCATTAATGAAAATCTCTAAAGCATTTACTGCTTGAAATTTCTCATGTAACAGATAGACATAACCATAACGCGAATAATCATTAATAAAGGTGATGAAGTATCTTTCTTTACTAAAAGAATTCAAATTAAAGGGTCCATATATACCAATGTGTATAATTTCAAGGAACTAGCTACTTCTTGTGGCTCTTTTCTTTGTGTGTTTTGTTTGCTTTCTTTTAATACAATCCACATAAATATTAAGGTCAATGAAATCTAAATTTGGAAGGATGTAATTCTTTATCAACCTTTCCATTCTTTCTTCGGAAATATGACCCAAGTGTTTATGTGACAAGTAAGCAAAATAATTCACAAAACTATGTTTAAAGCCAACGTTATGATGCAGAGTCATAAGTGTTTTAGCATATAAATTATCAAGCTTTAATTTATATAAACCATTACAAAGTACACTAGATCCAATCAGACATGTATACTTATATAAACTAAAACAACCATTACCAAATTTAAAAGAGTATCTAACAACATCAAGTTTAGATACAGAAACTAAATTCCTAGATATATTAGGTACATAAAGAGTCTCATATAAATCTATATGATGTCCAATGTCTAGGAGTAAGCAGTAAGTCTCGACACCTTCTACTAAAACCTTCGTTCTATTGCCTATGACGACAAATTTTTCATTTGGCCTTATGGTTTGGATCGTAAGGAATCCCTACATTGAATTGGAAACATGAGTGGTACATCCAGAATCAATCCACCAAGTGTTATATGGAACTTCAGTTAAGTTTGATTCGAAACATACATAAGCAACAAGCTCCCCTTTCTTTTTGAACCAAGCCTTACGCTTCAGACAATTTTTTTGGAAGTGTCCAACTTGTCCACAAAAGTGGCATTTATTAGATGGATTTTTCTTCTGAATTGTGTGAAGAGGACTTAGCAATTTTAACGATCCTTTTCTCTTTCCATGTTTTCCTTCAATTTTCTTTTTAACCCCTTAATGACTTACATAATGGATAAAATGACTTCCTTGATTCTTGAGTCTGGTTTCCTCCTAAACTAACATACTATGCAATTCATGCATATTCCATTTATCTTTCATGGTGTTATAGTTCATTTGGAATGGACCATACTTAGATGGTAACAAATTCAAAATGAACTGCACAAGAAAACTTTTATCAACCTTTATTTCTAATAACTTCAATCTTGTTGTAAGAGTTGTCATTTCAACAACATGTTCATACATAGAATAAGAATCATCAAACTTTATGGTGGTAAAAGTACTCATTAATGTCCCAACAAGATACTTATCAGCAGTTTGGGAGCATTCTTCCACAAGATTCATAAATTCTTTAACACTTTTAGTCTTGGAAAAAACAGACTTTATGTTGTTTGCTATGCTCAATCGCTTGAACATAAGGCTGAGTTTGTTTGACCTTTCCCAGCCTTTATCTTCATTACTACTAGCATCAATTATAGTAACAAGTTTATCAATTTGTAGTGTTAAATCAAGATCCAATACACCAAGATGAAATTGGACTTGTTCACACCAATCAAAAAAATCAACCCATTAAATATTAGAATAGATGCAGCATGCGAGTGCAAAGAAAAAGGGGTAGATACTGCATTTAAAACATATGTTTCAATTAATGTCTTGAGTAACATACAATTAAATTCAGATAAACATTCAAAGTATATCAATAGTCTCCTTTGGGTGATACATTAATATACAATAATATAATTTATGCTAATAATAATCTTTATATGATAATGATAAAAGCACTAACTAGAAAAATTTGCTATCTTTGGATATATAAATACAACTAATGGTGCATTTACACTACCACAATCATGTCATTAAGTTATAAGAACAATTAATTAACCTTTGGGTTAATCCTCAAATGTCATACAACAATGAACTTCAATTTACTCATATAGATCATCGCTTAGCATTCATTCTATGAGTAATTGAAATAAATCATCATGAATTTAGAATTATTAAACTTTTAAATTTAATTACTTTGGTAATTAACAAATCTCACATACAATAATTATATA
>JAMLFT010002754.1:0-24205 GCA_026544285.1 Pachyrhizus erosus | reverse complement strand
TTGTATTATCATTATTTACTATCAATATTATTTTTATTATATATATATAATCAACGAAGCAGTATTGACATTTTAGAAAAAATAGAAACAGTAATTTTTTTGATTTGTATGTCTTTTTTATTTTGATAATAAAATATAAACATCCGAGATCCATTATTTTCTTTTATCTCAATAAAATAATATTATTTTTCATTTTTTTTATTTTTAATTTATTTCTTGACACTTTTACTTGAAGTGTACACACACTTAACAAGAACATATTTGTTTATTTACTTACAGAAGTCTGTATAATCTCAGAAGGACCTATAAGGAAACAAATAGATTATTTTAATGTAAATAAATATCTTGTGTAATTATTAAAAAGTATGATTAAAATGAATTAAGCAAAATATGGTAAGGATAGATAAGTAATGATTATAAAAATAGGTAAATTATATAATTAAAAAGAATTTAAAAAAGATGTAGAAATAGAAAATAGGCATTGCCAAATATAGGATAGCAGCAATTAAAAAGCAGGACAGAGAGGAACGGCGATTTTAAGGCGACAAATCCAACTGTTGTAAGGCCTTTGACAGTACATACCTACCATTCCATCCCATCATGTCACATCCTATTTATCTCTCAAAATTTCCCATGTCACATGTCCTATCACACACTATTCAGGGTCATGTCATGCAGGGAATTGGTATTTGATATCATGAATGGAATACAAGTATGTATGCCACAGCACTGCATACGGATATGCCATTCCCATCCATATCTTTCGTTTTTATTTTTTCACAATCACTAGTGTATACCTATAAGCTAATGCCTAATGCCTAATGCCTAATAGTAATAGCTGTCTTCTTTTTTGTTTTTATTAATAGAGAAACGCATGCCAATAGCTCATGATTGTGTCCTACCCTTTTCCTTTTCTGTATTTTAAGACTCTCATTTTTTCTATTCTTTTTCCCATTATTTCTTGTTTTCCCCCAACGCACCTCTCTCTCTTCTCTTCCATCCTTCCCTTCCGTTTTGCTTTCACTCACAAACACAAAATCATACCCCACTCCCCTAATGACGCTTTTGCCATTTCACACTTTTTTACTCTGTGCTTTTTATTTTTAGTAACAAAAATCTTACTTGTCACATCTTTTTCAAGATTATCAAAATTTTATTAATAAAATATATTGGTGTTATTATTTAAATGTATTTGATGCTTTAAACTATAACTTAAGATTCGAAGAAAATATTTTTTTATGATCAACAAATTTTAAAAATTGTTTGAAAATTAATTGACTTTCATTTTAAGTTTATGTTTGAATACGGCAGGTTATTTTTTTTAACATAACTTATTTTATTTGAATTCCCTAACAAATCATAAAAAATCTATCTTTTTTTTTTCACTTTAAATTTGATTGTTAATTTAGTTATGCATACACTTGTTAAATTCATAAAACCTTGTATCATTTTAACCTTCTTCAAAAACCAAAACAAAAGGTAAAGATAATGATATAAATTTAATTTTATGAATTTAAAGTATTTCGTCCATACGATTAAACTACAATTTTTATAGTCATGAAAAAAAAAATGCCATTTCAAACATTTATAATTAATTATTATTTATATTTTTTGCCCACAAAAAAATATGAATTTACCAGTCGATGAATGCATTAGTGTAAATAAAATTAGGTCCAAATGTAATGACCCCGTAAAATGAACGATGGCTTTTGGACTTGACGAACTCAATATACTTCAACCAGATAACAGGCATTGCAGCATGCCAAATATTATCCTTATATACAGTTCAGTAGAATTTTATTTATTAATTTTATAATTTACACGTTTCTTTTAGTATTAAAATTTTAGCATCTGTATAAGAAGTGTTAATTTAATAAAATTAAAAGTAAGTGAAACTACTTTAATATTATAAATAAATATAAAACATCGAGAAGAAAATTTTGCTGTTAATAACTGATCTTGTAAGATATTTTTAGCTATTTAAAAATATTAAATTGTATTTACATTATTACAATAATAAATATTTTTTTTTGTTAAATATTTTATTTTTATTTTTAATCAAAACTCCACAAAGATAATATTTATTAAAAAATTTAAGATAATATTAATTATTCTTTTATTTATTATATCTATATAATTTATTTTTTAAATATTTTGTAGACTTATCATAAATAACAATATAATAATAATGAAATTCAAATGAAAAATGTAATAGTAATATTTTTAATTTATATGTTATCTTCTTACCTAAATAGATAAAAAAAAAGTAATATCTATCTTGAAAAAGGAAAAATAGAATAGATAAAAAAAAATAAAAAAATAAAAAATAAAAGTATTTGATTAAAGAAAAAAAAAAACAGAAAGATAAATAAAAATAATATAAAAAATCTTACAAAAATAAAAAATGATTTCTGGCCGAAATTTTTTATTCCAAACTCACGACAATAGTTTTATCTTTACAAAATTGTTTCTCTGCGGAAACAAACACGGCCGTAGTAATAATTGAACTGGTTATGAAAGTTGAACAGATAATAAATGATTGAAGCAAGATTAAAGAGACAGAGATAATGCAGGACAAGTGACCGAAGTACATGAAAATAAATGCATTACAGCGTGTGTTTGGACAGACGTTTTGGACGTGGGTTAAAAACGTGGAAGCAACAATGTATAGCTTCACGTCAAAGACGCATATTCAAACACGCTAAATAGTACTAAGCAGGTAAGCAAGTAAAAACAGTTAACAATTAAATACTGCGAATATTAGAAGTGGCGCTGCTGGAGAAGGGTAGTCCGGTCCATTGCTCCAAACTGTCTCTTGTCTCGTGCAGTTCATTCTCCAAAAATTATTATTTTTTTCATTTAAAAAAAAATTTAACAGTGCCGGATTTGGCTACAGAGCGAGGAAGCAATGAAAAAGAGTGAGCAAAAGAAAGGGTGAATCTGAACTTGCAGCGCACCACTCGTGTCCTGAGCCAACGAGTTAGGGTTTCCTCTCCCTCTTCTTTCTACTTGTAGAAAATTAAGTAAAAAAAAAAAAAAAAAAGAGGAAATTGACACTTTGACAGTACCAAAGATTCTCTCTCAAATTTACCCTTGTTTTCTTCCATGTCTTATCGTCCTTCCACCAAACCTTGAAACGATGCTGCGCAGATCAGGCAGAGTGGATTCCAATTCGCTGAAGCCGATGGACGGAGATCGGTGAAGCCGCGAAGTAGATCGTCGGTGTTACGGTACAAATATAGAAGGCACTTAGTTACTGTGAACCTTTGAATTGGCTGCGCAAATAATAATGTCCTGCAAGGATGGTAGCAAAAACGGTAACGCAATGGATAACGGTAAGTATGTCCGTTACACACCTGAGCAGGTTGAAGCCCTAGAGAGGCTCTATCACGATTGCCCCAAACCAAGTTCCATTCGCCGCCAGCAGCTCATACGCGAGTGCCCCATTCTTTCCAATATTGAGCCCAAGCAAATCAAAGTTTGGTTCCAGAACAGAAGGTTCGTCACCGTTTAACCATTCTTTTATTTTTCCTTTCTAAGCGAGTTTTAATTAATTGATTCAATTTATTCAATTCTGTGTTTCAACTGCTTTCGCATAGTCCTGTTGCAGTTTGAGTGTGCGTGTTTAGGTAACCGGAAAATCAAGTGTTTCTGCAGTTTTCTGTTTGAGGTAACTGTTTTGCTTTTATGAGCTGTTCAGATGTAGAGAGAAGCAGAGAAAGGAGTCGTCGCGGCTGCAAGCTGTAAATAGGAAGTTGACTGCGATGAACAAGCTGCTGATGGAGGAGAATGATAGGTTGCAGAAGCAGGTGTCTCAACTGGTGTATGAAAATGGCTATTTTCGTCAACACACCCAAAATGTAAGAATTTTTTGCTTGTGGTTCTTGTTACTCTATTTTTTATTGGATTTGTTGGGAACTTTTTAGTTTTGTAATTAATGATGCCCAATCTTTAAGACTCCAAATCTTCAATCTTTATTTGTTTAGTTTTAGCAAATTGCGCGTTCAATTGCTCTTCTACCCTTTTGGTTATGTGTGGATTGGTTTTTTTATGTTGAATGCTTTAGCATTGAGTTAGAATGCTGCTTTCTCTGCAGACTACGCAGGCAACCAAAGACACAAGCTGTGAATCAGCTGTGACGAGTGGTCAGCACAGTTTGACAACTCAACATCCCCCAAGGGATGCGAGTCCTGCAGGGTTAGTGGGAGTACGATTATTGGGTCCCTTTGTGTCACTATGATTTGTGACAACTTTGTTGTGTATTTATGGCTTATGGAATCATGTCTTATTCTTTTTCCCAGGCTTTTGTCCATTGCAGAAGAGACTTTAGCAGAATTTCTTTCTAAGGCTACTGGGACTGCTGTTGAGTGGGTCCAAATGCCTGGAATGAAGGTATCCCTTGAACGCTTCTCATTGGTTGACCAATTAGTTATCTTTTACTCTTCGCTTATTTCATAGCGATAGAGCATAAGCAGAATGGTAAAAGAATTGTAAAATTGTCATCTTGGAATAACTTACCACCCCATGTTCTGATAATCTTCTTTCTCAATGATCTCTATTCTTTTGAATAAATTAGTGGCATACATGTTTCTATACACATTTATAAAATCATGTTTCTTCACTAATTCTTCACTAATTCTCGTTGAATGTGCACAGCCTGGTCCGGATTCCATTGGAATCGTTGCTATTTCTCATGGTTGCACTGGTGTGGCAGCAAGAGCCTGTGGCCTAGTGGGATTAGAACCCACTAGGGTAAGTGATTGAGATTTACTATTATTTATATTACTGATTGTCTGGCTTGAGTTTATCAGTCACAGGGTAAAACATACTCTTTCCAGGTTGCAGAAATCCTCAAAGATCGGCCTTTGTGGTTTCGTGATTGCCGAGCTGTTGATGTTCTCAATGTGCTGCCCACAGCAAATGGTGGAACCATTGAGCTGCTTTATATGCAGGTAAAGTAAAAAAAAATTTGCGCATGGGTAAGACTCTTTATTTCAGTGGATTGAAGCCAAATCAATTATTTGCATGCTTACTTATTCCCTTTGATGATCAGCTATATGCACCAACCACATTGGCTCCTGCTCGAGACTTCTGGTTGTTGCGCTACACTTCTGTTTTAGAAGATGGCAGCCTAGTGGTAAATGACTCTAAAAATTCTTATCCAATAATTTGTATTTGATTAGATATTTTAGTTAATAACAGACCTCGCTGGCTCAATGGTCTAGTCCTACTGTTAAGTTCTCCTTCAATGCATACGTCTAATTCTTTCTTCATGTGTACTTTAGATCTGTGAGAGGTCTCTTAAAAATACTCAAAATGGTCCAAGCATGCCTCCTGTGCAGCATTTTGTTAGAGCAGAGATGCTTCCTAGTGGGTACCTGATCAGACCTTGTGAAGGAGGTGGTTCCATCATCCACATTGTTGATCATATGGATTTAGAGGTACATAATTTGATTTGTTGCATTAATAATTATTTTTTATTTAATTTTAAAATAACTTAAACATGTTTATACTATTGTTAGCCATGGAGTGTGCCAGAAGTGCTACGTCCACTGTATGAATCATCAACAGTGCTGGCTCAGAAGACAACTATGGCGGTATGGTTATCTCTTTTCCTGATGATACAACAGCATGTATAACATGTTTCTTTTTGTCCCTATCTATGTCTAAAGATTATAATATTTGATGTTATAGTAACTATTGAAATATTGATTAGTGGATTTAAAAGTGCATCTTTAAGCCTTTTTCTTTTTCATGTAGGCCCTACGTCATCTAAGGCAGATTTCACATGAAGTTTCTCAGTCCAATGTCAATGGGTGGGGTAGACGACCAGCAGCACTACGAGCTCTTAGCCAAAGATTGAGCCGGTTAATATAGTCTGCTTAAGGGGTGTGAGTTTTGTTCAAATTCTTTGCAAATAATTTGAAATTTCACATCTATTTTATGTTATGACAGGGGTTTCAATGAGGCTCTCAATGGGTTTACTGATGAGGGATGGACAACAATTGGTAATGATGGTGTAGATGATGTTACTATTCTTGTGAATTCATCCCCTGACAAGTTAATGGGTCTGAATCTTTCCTTTGCCAATGGATTTCCATCTGTCAGTAATGCAGTGCTATGTGCCAAAGCATCAATGCTATTACAGGTCAGGATGCTTAGAAATTTCAATGCTCTTTTATATCATTATTATTAATGCTTTTTGCTTGTCCTGCTGTTCTCCTAAACAAAAGCATCTCCCAGAGAAATTGTCTAACTGAAAAATGGTTTCAGTTGCAGATATCCAATTGTTAATATTGAGTTTTAGGTCTTAACATTATCTTAACATTATCCTGATATTTGACTGTTGTCATGTGCCATTTCTCTTGTCCAGAATGTGCCCCCTGCCATTCTCCTAAGGTTCCTGCGGGAGCATAGATCAGAATGGGCAGACAACAATATGGATGCTTACACAGCTGCTGCTATTAAAGTTGGCCCTTGCAGCTTATCAGGATCTCGTGTTGGAAACTATGGAGGTCAAGTTATACTCCCTCTAGCACACACAATTGAGCATGAGGAGGTGATAAATTGGTACTAATTATGTAATAGAGCTAATAATAATTTTTCTATTCGACATTTACTAACTTCTATCTTATTCATGCTAGTTTTTGGAAGTCATTAAATTGGAAGGAGTTGCTCATTCTCCTGAAGACACAGTAATGCCCAGAGAAATGTTTCTTTTGCAAGTAAGTTATTTTTCCTTCATGTTACTTGCTTCACTCTTTCATAGATGGCAATTACCCAGTTTCCTTGTTCTGATTTATGTATGTGGCACTAATATGCAGAAAGTAGATTTTGATACTTAGTCATAACACTTACATCGGTACAGATCTCAGCGTTCTTATATTTTTGTCCTTTAAGTTGTGCTGTCTATATGTTTTAAACTATTTAAGGAGGATGTGTTTTTTGGTACCATGGTCTCCTGACCAAACATATGCTTGGAAACTTGGAATACATATCAGAATTCATGGTGCTCACTTTCTTCTTTCTTTGATCTATGAAGAGGGAAAAAATATTATATCCTCAAGCCTCTTGAATGATATAGCTTGCTAGTTTATTTCATTATTCCTTGGACTCTTGCTGTTGCTAGAATGGGGAAACTTTCTGTTCATATCATTCTAATGGTTTCTAGGATACCTTTGTGACCTTTCTTATAATTCATTTTTTGTTGTTTTGACAGCTCTGCAGTGGAATGGATGAGAATGCTGTGGGCACCTGTGCTGAACTTATATCTGCTCCAATTGATGCTTCCTTCGCTGATGATGCCCCCCTTCTTCCTTCTGGATTTCGCATCATTCCTCTTGAATCTGGAAAGGTTTGCCTCATACATTGTTGAACCAGTTTATTTGTTTTTATTTTGTCTGGAGAGAATCTTCTAATTATTGCTATGAAATTTTTGCAGGAAGCTTCCAGCCCCAATCGCACCCTTGACCTTGCATCTGCCCTTGACATTGGCCCCAGTGGAAACCGTGCTTCAAATGAATCTGCTGGAAATTCCAGCTGCATGAGATCTGTGATGACAATAGCATTTGAATTTGCATTTGAAAGCCATATGCAAGAGCATGTAGCATCTATGGCACGACAATACATTCGGAGCATTATATCATCTGTCCAAAGGGTAGCATTAGCACTTTCTCCTTCTCATTTGAGTTCACATGCAGGGCTTAGGTCGCCATTGGGTACTCCTGAAGCACAAACCCTTGCTCATTGGATCTGCAACAGTTATAGGTTTGTAAACTTTACTGTCTCCACATTACTGAAGCTGAGGCTCATACAATGTATGTGTGAAACCATTATTATTCTTTATTTTTGTAAGGATGAAACCCAAATTTAATATGCTATCTCATTCAATAAAGAAATTAAATTATTGATAATGATAGGTCTGGTGAATTGCATACAGAGAGTGAAATTTCCTCTTTCCTCATTTTAGTTCTTGTCTTCAAAACAAATCCCACCTCATTCATATTTTCATATTAATGGAGAATAATCTTAGCAGCACAGCACATATGCTGAGTTCTGTAAATAGATGCATGGGCTGCATGGCACTAAGGTCTGATGTAGTTTAGTAATTCTAAGTTGTGTCGTCATTTTTAATGTGTCATCAAATACTTTGACAAGGATTAATTGAGAGACTTCCATTTAAAATTCAAGACCTCTACATGCATTAGATTGACATTTTTTTTATATCTTTCATAAATTCATAGTACTCACAAATTTGTGATCCATAAGTTCCTTCACTATTGTTATATTATTTTTAAAATGGTGTGAACAAATCTTGGATATTGCTTTGGTTCAGCTAATGAAACATAGGGTTTATTTTCTAATGTAGTGTTCACTCCAGCCTTTTTGGGCCATCTTAAAACAAAACAAAAAACCATCCCAAACACAATTTTTTATGCTCTTAAAAATAAAAGTAGCCTTTTTTTAATGAAAGAAATAGCAAAAGAGACCTTTCTAGAAATTGTGCCCCATGTTTTTACCTTTAAAGAGAAGAGAAGCTCAAATAAATTGGGCCCAATGTTTCCTAAGTATCAAATACATTTGTATGGAATTTGAGGCATAGGCAGTACAGTTTTGTGCAATTACATGTTCCTTTTAACTTGTAAGTTCTAGCAGAGAACTCTTAAGAAGTTATGTACGTCCTATTTTTCAATGTCATGGATAGATTTATAATGGAAATTGATATTTTAAATACGGAGCTATTTTTGACTATTTTAGTTTTGTAGGTGCTACTTGGGTGTGGAGCTACTTAAATCTAATAACGAGGGAAATGAATCTTTGCTCAAGTCCTTGTGGCATCACTCAGATGCAATATTGTGTTGCACTCTAAAGGTATGCTTGATTTTTATTTCTAAAGGGAAATAGTGTATTGCATTGTACTGTGTTTAATCTCACATGTAATCTTTTTATTTATAGATAACAAGAAAATAGAAATAAGAAACAAAATAAAAACTAATAAGGATAGGATCCCTGTTTTGTAGCTATACAAGTTTCTTTATTTACAAAAGATAAAACGTATCTTTAATAGAATAAATATATTTTTAACATTCCCCTTCAAGCTGGAGCATATATATCATACGAGACAAACTTATTACAAATGTCATCAACTCGAGAACCCTTGAGAGGTTTAGTGAACATGTCTGCTAGTTGCTCACTAGAGTTGACAAAGTTAGTAATGATTTCTTCTGATGGTACCTTCTCTCGGATAAAGTGACAATCAATCTTTGTGTTTAGTATGCTCATGAAAGACCGGATTTGATGTAATATGGATGGTAGCTTGATTGTCATATATTAATTTAGTATCCTGAGTGTCTTCAAATTTCAACTGATGGAGCTGTCTAAACCATGTGATTTTACATGTATATGCTGCCATAACACGATATTTAGCTTTGGCACTAGATCTAGCAATGATGTTCTATTTCTTGCTCCTCTATGAGATCAAGTTTACTTCAATAAGAACACAATATCTAGAAGTAGACCTTATATCTCCAGCTCAATTAGCATCAGAGTAGCAGATAATCTTGGCATTGTCTTTGTCTTCATATAGTAATCCACTACTTGGTGCATTTTTGATGTATCGAAAAGTGTGTATCACAACATCCCAATGATTGTCACAAGGAGCAATTAGAAACTAACTGACAACACTGATTGCAAAAGTAATGTCTGATTTAATGACAGTAAGGTAATTTAAGTCTTTCCACCAAATGACAATATCTTTCTAGGTCTTTTAGTGGCTCCCCTTGACTCGAAAGAAATTTCACATTGGGATCCATAGGAGTGTTACTTGGACGATAGTCAAGCATATCAGTCTCAGTTAAAATATTCAAAGTGTACTTACGTTAAGAAATGACAATGATAGAGGAGGATTGTGCAACTTCAATGTTGAAGAAGTATTGGAGGGAGCAAAGTCTTTAGTCTAAAATTGACTGTGAATATGGATGCAAAGGCCGGATGGAAAGTGTAGGGAAAAAATGGAGTGATCAGTATATCAAACTGAAGCAAGACAAAACTGAAACGACCAAACCAAACTCGAGGAGACTACTTCAAGCTATATAGAGATCAACGTAGTCGACAGATCAAGAGAGAATCGCTAGAAACAGTAAATTTGGATGGTTGATCCCTGTAAACTTCTTCACTCAATTCATCATGTAAGAAGACATTCTTAATGTCCAATTGAACAAACATGACTAGGATATCAAATATTAGAGTGGATTAATGTAAAAGGTGACGCACAATGTTTATTGACACGAGGACTGTTTTGACGAATGTGTTTCTCTAACTGACATGACTCACATTGAAGAATGGTAATGGAAGAAATATTAGGAATTAAAAGACATAATTTATCCAAACTGGGATGACCAAGACATTGATGAGCAAGCTTGAGGTGCTTGTGGTGCTTGCTAGAGGAAGACGACTCCAATGGTGGGGCCACACCAGAGAAAGGTCTCAATGGCAGCCAAACAAGACAAGCAATGGTTGCAACGCTATTCACGCGAGGGCACACTACAACGGGAAAAAATAACCTGGCTCTGATACCATAAAGGAAATTGCAGTATACTGTGTGTTTAACTCCACAGGTAATCATTTTATTTATAGATAGCAAGGAAACAAAATAAAAACTAATAAGAATAGGATCTTTGATTTGTAACTATACAAGTTTCCTTATTTACAGAAGATAAAACTTATCTTTAACAATTTCAATTTCATAGCACATGTATCTATTTCGTGTACCTTCTCTATCCATAGTGCATTTCAAATTCTTTAACTCAAAAAGGTATTAAAGAAAGGTTGTACCCTCAAATAGAGGGTATTGAGGCCAAAGCCGGAATAGCCTAGCAAAATATGCGAGATGCATTCTGCTGGCCCAAGTTAGATTTGCCTAGACCTGGTCCAAGCAGAATTTGCCCCAACCTCAACTATAGACCCATTTTCTACATAGTATTTTGCAAGGAGTTTTGCTTGTTAGTGTTTCAAGTCTATTATTATTCCTTTTCAAACTATAGTGCATATAATTTGTATAACATAAGATTTGATGACATGTTATTTTATACTCGTCTAATTCTGTTCTGTGGAAAGGACATAAAAACAGTTTCTATTCTAACTAGAATCATGGTATTCTATCTTGTTTGAGGGCACATTCTTTTAACTTCTGTTTATGCAGGCATTGCCAGTGTTCACTTTTTCAAACCAGGCTGGGCTTGACATGCTGGAAACCACCCTAGTTGCATTACAAGATATAACTTTAGAGAAAATATTTGATGATCACGGTCGAAAATTTCTCTTTTCAGAGTTTCCCCAGATTATTCAACAGGTCTACTATTTTTATTTTTTTTGTAACCAAGCATTTATTCCACTTCCATGCTTGCTATTAAATGTTATTTTTTTACTATATGTATGGCATACATATAATTGTATGTGTTCTACAATTATTCTGCATCTCAGACTATGCTTCATGTGATAAATTATTTTTGCAGAGGGTGAACTTGCTCTTTCTCTCTTTTTTTGTTTCGTTCTTTCTCCCTCTAAATTGGGTTATGCTGTCAACATAACTGATGCTTTGTGTAAATTTCTCCTCTTTTGGTAGGGTTTCGCATGTCTTCAAGGTGGTATTTGTCTTTCAAGCATGGGGCGACCTGTCTCGTACGAAAGAGTTGTTGCTTGGAAGGTGCTGAATGTAGAAGAGAATGCTCATTGTATTTGCTTTATGTTTATGAACTGGTCTTTTGTTTGACATTTTGTTCTGAGTACACCTGTGTTTATTGTATCTAAGTGTTAGATAAAGATTTTCTCTAAGACACTTATGCTTTGTTGGTTGGTTGTTTACTGTATTTTCACTAAATACTTGGATTGCACGTTGTATGACTATTTATGTCTTAAACCTATATGACTTGTTTCCTTATTCAACGTCCAGCTAATATTTAATGCATTCTTAAGAAATGTTGCACCTTCTGATGTGGGATAAATTTTTGAAGATGCCCCCTGACCTGTGAGGGAAGAAAATTGCTTGATCAACTTTAGTTTCCAAAGTGTGACAGTGAGAGGATATCTTTCTCTGTATTGTATAGAATTCACAGACAATATCTTTCAAAATTTCTCATATTTATCTTGAGGGTAAAATTTGTGCAGATAGGCTTGACTAACATGATATAGATTATACTGGGATTCTTGGTGGGATAGTCTTCCTAGTTTTATCAAGAAACATTTCTTTAGGAATAGATTTAGTTTTTCTAACTTTAGGTTCATATAACTGTTCATGGGTCATGTATATGTCTCTCGTGTCACTTGTTTTTTTTTTTTTTTTGTGTTTGATTGTGAGGAGAGAAATAAAGTGAATAAAAATAAAAGAAATATAATTAGAAAAAAGAGAAGTAGAGTGAAAATAAAATTAAATGTTGGATTGTTGAATTTAAAAAATGTGAAAAATATAAAAAATAATATCATTAAATTGTTTGATTTGAATGAACGAAACGAGAGAATTATTCTTACACCTTTGACAAAGTAGGAAGTACTCTTACATCTTTGACACAGTAGGAATTACTCTTACATTTTGACCAAGAATAGACAAAAGTATGACAGGAGTACCAGTGTGTGAGACCCATTGTTTTTATGTGAGAAGTTGCAAAATCAAGGAAAGGAAATAAAACATGTGCAACTCACAATTTTCAAATTTATTTCTGTTGCAAATCAACTTCACCAAACATCTATCTACGTCCTCTCCAAATCACCCCTGTAAAAGAGACATACATTTGACCTATTTATGATATGATGCATATGATAATGAAGTCTGAGGCATTGTTACAAAAATTTGCTTGGATCGACCAATTGGATAAAAAACCGGTTATGTAACCGGTCTAAGCTGGTTAATGATTTAAAAATGTTATCGAATTGGATCAAATCCAATGTGAATCGGACGATTTTTCCATTAAAATGGTGACTCGACAGTTTTTAATAACTCAACCGGGTAATGTTTATATTTTGTTTAGAAGGTTTGAAAGTGAAACGACGTTGTGTTGATCAAAATTTCAGTTAATTTTCAAAGTTCTTGCACGCGGCTTTCCAATTTATAGATATGTGCCTTTCAATCTTCGTTGCTCATCTTTTTATTTCAATTCAATTCAACGTTTTCAAATTTTAACTTCTTTTAAAAAAAATTTGACGTTTTAACTTACTATACGTGAAACTTTAATACAAATATATCACAACACTAAAAAAAGTAGAACTACCATAACCAGATTTTGATAATAATGGATGAGTGACTAGTTCAATCATTAATATATTAATTCAATTTTTTAAACGAGTCGATTACTAATCCAATTCAAATAACATTAGTACAAAGTACTAACCAAATTGAAATTCTAATTTTTATTGTGATGTTTTTGAGTATCCATTTTATAAAAAAGAAAAGCAATTATAAGATGAGTAACAACTTGAGCGTCCTTTTGAGAGGTTAAGTTTGTTTATTATTGTGTTAAATAGAAGATTAATGGATGTGAGGCAGTTTGTGTCAGGAGAATATAACTGGATGGACAGAGATGAATGAATCTAAAAGCAAGAATATGCATAAATACTTGATTTTTCTGCTCATTAATAAAGTGGTCTAGGATCAGAAGGAGTGTCCAACTGGCAACTGCTTCACTGAAAACGGAAATAAATACTTTGTGTGATGTACAACATCAAGGTACAGAAAAAATTGCCTATGGTGATGCTGTGAACATATAAATATACAAATTGAGTTACATGTCGGGGTAACTGAGCTGATAAATTATTAATCTCATACAGTCAACATCTCTTAATAACTGTTGTCCTGGATGGCATTTACATCTGCATGGACCTATATATATCAAAAATGAATATTATATGCATATGCCTCTCACCACCTCAGCCATAGATAAGGAAAAGCACACACCATTTCACCCTTTATTTTATTCTTGTTATATAAAATGAGAGGCTATTAAACTACACCTATTCCTTTCGGCCAAAACTCATCTATTTACCTTTTGTTTCTTAAGGGAGTAATTGCAAATTGAATTTGCCAAAGAAAAAGGAAGAGCCAATAAAATTTTCATTTCTAAGTTTAAGGTATAATAATAATAAGCTCATCATTAACAAACAATGTGTGGATGATGATTCTCTTAGTCACATGTATCAATTACACTTAGACCTAATGTCATTCACATATTCTTTACTTTTAACACTGCCAGATGTGTACGTTACATATCTTTATCCTCTTTATTTGCAGGTCCTTACCTTACCACTATAAGAAGAGGTACCCGTATGAGAGAGGCTTCAACTTTATTTAATCAGTATCTTTTACGCAACCAACTTCAACTACTTTCCTTCTATCTTTTCATGGTTCACTCTCGTGAAATGAAAGTTCATGTATGTGGAGGAAAGTTCTCATATATCTAGCTCGTTCCTTTCCTTCTTTTTCTAGTAAAAAACTTTACCACAAAAGAAGAAAGCAGAAGCAAGTATATACATATGGTTTCACTATGCTAGCATGTGAATACCCCATAAGTTGTATTGGACCACATCTCATCGAATGCTAAAAGGAAAAACTTTATAGAAACCAAACGAAACTTATTCACCACATCAATTATGAATATACCGATACCTAATTATCATTCTAACCAAAAGGGGAGTTTCTCCAAAAAAGTTTGTGTGTAGTTTTTCACATTCATTTATATACGATTTTGCTCTGGTTATGTCAAACTTAACTTCTAAGATCCATTGACTCAAACCAATTACATGACATCAATAAAGTATTCAATTTTGTACTTTTTACCTAACAAATGACCAATATAATTAGAATATATATACATATATATATATATGATTTTGTTTTCTTTATATTACTCCTCACATGTTACATCCCACCTTTTTATAATAAAGAAGAGGAAAGGGAAACTTATATTAAGAGTGAGGTAAGAAGTGAGAACCAAACATACAAGCCCAGGGAATTGCATTCTTGTGCTTGCCTTTCCCTAGGCTGTAATCTTTCCTTTCTGTTTTGCTGTTCCTTTCCCTTATGTTACAAAAAAAAAAAAGTATATATAGGGTACAGTGAGCTGTGAGAAATGGTGTAGACTGTAGATAGAGTGTATACGAGATTATCATTGCTCATGCTGGACACTAGAAATTTTAATTTAAAACTTTTTTTCTACATGATTTCTATATAAATATATATATTCATAGGAGCTGGTGTAATTAAATTATTTTTTAAACAATATTTTTATTTATTAAATTTTAGTTAAATCTTCCCAACATTGCCTTGCTTGGCCATTAGTTAAATTCAAAGTTTTATTAAGTAGGATAGGGTTAATTTTTTTTAAAGGTATGTAGAATTGATATTTAATTATAAATTGTTAAACATAATTAACTAGGACGCATGTCTAAATTAATCCCAGACATAAAATTACATTGAAACGAGTGTTTTTAATTGAAAACGTGAGAATTGATTTTCTAACACAAAAATAAATACGGAAGAAGTCTACACATTCATAAATTTTGAAATTAAATTGGCTAATACTTTATCAACTTCATTTTAACAATACTAGCGATCTAAAATATAAGTAAATATTAATTACAAAATTATATGTGAATGCTTAATTTATATTAAAGTTTAATATGTATGATCATTATGACAATATTATATAATTTAATAATTAAATTTGTTAAATTCATCATATTCGATCTATAAAATGTTTTAAAGCATACTGAATGTTTAAGATTTATTCCTAGATCAATTGATAACATGTGTCACCTACAATAACTTACAAGTAAAAATAAAATTTATGAATTTAACCATTAGATTTATCAATCTCATAAAATATAACAAGTAATAAAATTTCATTCAATTTAAAAGTTAAATTCACCACATTGCTTTATTTTAAAATACAAAATGTTTTTTAAAATATGAATAAATATGTATTACTATATTATATATCCACAAATATATTAATAATTTAAAATAGAAGTAAAATGATTCAACATTGGATATATATATATATATCATATATACATAAATAAATGGAATTTTGAATAATTTTAGATTGATCTATAATTGTGTATATATGATCCATATGGTAGTAAATTTTAATTCAAGGATCAATTTTGAGACAAACTATACAATAAAAGTTAATAAATAGCATAAGAGGAATTCACAGTGGTATAATTTAATCTCTCTGTAATATTTTCTTATTCTCTCTATGTGTATATGTACATGTATATACCTTAATATAAATTTACTTGAAAGGGAAAGAAACATTATTTAGAGAAGGAAAGATAAAGTATGTTATTGCCTTGCAATATTATTTTTAGAAACAACGTATAAATAAACATAAATACAACACACATACATAACAAATTATAATGTACATAAAAGAGAGATTATAGGGTTGGAAAAAGGTACTATAATGTCCATTTCCATACTTAATTACATATAAATTTTACGAGTAATTGTTCATATATAACTGGACTCAAACTCGTTTAATGGATCAATATATTTTATTCATTGTAAATAATTTTTATGAATGATTGTTGGGTTTAAGTTTGATTGTCATCCTTATGTAAGAAGAGAAAATTAAATGTGAAATAAAATAAACAATATTATAGAGAGAAACTGACAAAAAAAATATTATATAAATTACTATATAATTTTATTAAATCAACATGATATCTCTTCCACGCAAAATGAGGGTGGAGGGTGATTATTTTCCTATCTCTTTCTCTAAAGAAAGCATGCTTGCAGCAGGTGAACCTTGCGATGCAGCATGTGTCTTAACCTTTCTTTTCTGGAGACACAACTACCAAGCACGGAAGGACACCATAGTTAGCAAAATATACACAGATAACAACAAAAGAAGGACACAAATCTTTCACATTAGATGCACATTTATTTCAAATTTCGAAAAGCTTCACAAGCCATTGCTTTCTCATTAAATCTTTCGTGAAAAATCTATCAAGTTCACGATTTTGGAAAACTGACACTTGAATTTCTGTGATCCACCCAAGTTCACATTACTCAGATTCACCGAACCAAGTAGAACTATTATAAATAGGATTGCTCCTTCCTTTTTCAAGTCTTTCCATATAGTGTATTGCTGTTTCCAATACAACACTCTTAAACTTAAACCCCATTTTGCAAGAATCGATTTCTAACATTGATCAAAATATGGCACCCCATGGAGAGTCTTTGGCAAGCTCTTTCTCTAGGAAAAGCAACATGTCAAAGCCACCAAAGCTTCCATCTGATAACCTTCAAAGAACGGTTTCTGACATCTCTTTCGACCTGATCAAAGAAGAGATGGATGATTTGAAGCTGCCACCAATATCTGAGGTTGAGAATGCAAAGTGTGAGTGCTGTGGTATGAGCGAGGAGTGCACACCCGAGTACATAGACCGCGTGCGTGAGAAGTTCAACGGGAAGTGGGTGTGTGGATTGTGTGCTGAAGCAGTGAAGGAAGAGTTGGAGAAAAATGGAGGGAAAAAAGAGGAGGCCGTGAGTGCACACATGAGTGCATGTGTTAGGTTCAACAAATATGGGAGGGCTTTCCCAGTTCTGTTTCAAGCACAGGCCATGAAAGAGATGCTGAAAAAGAACACTCTAGATGGCAGAAGGGCTAAATCCATTAGCCCTAGGGATAAGGGAGGGGCAAAGAAAGGAGGGATTGCTCGTAGCTCAAGTTGCATTCCAGCAATCACAAGAGAGATCAATGACATCAAAATAGCCAATTAATGTTAATTTCTACAAGGGATGCAAGCTTTTTTCGTGTATTAGTGTTTAATTTAACTAGTGTAAAGGACATGGTTTTGTTTTGTATCTTTAATTAGCTGTGATCTCCTTAATTTTTATCCTGACTACGTACACTAGCTATATATGGCCTATAGGACTTCCATTGAATATTCTACTGTAAGTATTAAGAACCCACATCTCCTTCATCTGCTATACAAATGCTTCCATTGATATCTTTCGGGCTAAAGTAATGGCCTTATGTCGAAGAAGACCCAAGTTGCTTCTCAGCTTTTTTTGGTTAGTAACCTTTCACTCCATCAAGGGTGGTTTCTTCTGAGATCTTGTTTGCATTTCCTTAACTAGAGGGTTCTTCCTTGTTTTTATTCAGTGGTATTCTGTTTATTTTGTAATTTTCTTAGATGTATTCTACATATTACTAATCATAAAGTGGAATAAAGCTTACTTGATGCTCTGAGAGCTGTGTGATTTTTATCGTTTTAACTAGAGTTTTTTCTCCCATTTTGAGTATGTATATATTATTATAAATTACATAACGTCAGAGAGAAGTCTCTAGCTACCATATTTTTGTTTGTTCATTATGTAACCTGTATTGCTTAGTAGGAAGATAAAACAAAATCAGAGGTAACCTCATTTAATGATTAGTAAAATTAAAGGAATGCTTAATATTATAAAATAATGTTATCCATCTCGAAACTTTTCATTATAAAATTATATAGAATTGGAGTTCCATTCGGGCAAGAAACACTCATAAAGCAACTTAAGACCACATTCAATGGTGGAACTTTGGAAGCACCAAAACAACTGAGGGATGAATCGAGTTTATATATAATGGCTAAAATCAGCATATTAGCATAATCATCACTTGCCATAATCAACCTCGATCCTTACACTTTTTTGCCAGATTTCTTTTTCTCTATGTCTGCAATTCACAAGCTAATTGTTGTTTCAGT
This sequence comes from Pachyrhizus erosus, assembly GCA_026544285.1. Lineage (NCBI taxonomy): Eukaryota > Viridiplantae > Streptophyta > Magnoliopsida > Fabales > Fabaceae > Pachyrhizus > Pachyrhizus erosus. The sequence goes on along the minus strand of JAMLFT010002754.1, from coordinate 5,461 downwards.
TTCATTATTTGAACATAAAAAAATTGACAAGTTATACAATTATTTTTTCATATATGTACGTCTCCAAAATACATTCTAAAATTAAATACAATGACAACCTTTCATTATCCCACTTTAATAATCTAAAAAACATTTCCGCTATTGTACATAGGCGGAGACCACCTCCCATACCTTCTATATGTACATGCCTTGCAAAAAAAACTGAGTCATCTCATGTATTAATGATCAAGTTTTATCAAGATCTTTAACTTATCGCAGTTACAATTTTATATATATATATAAACAATGATCTAATGATAACAACAGTTTGCATTATAAATTGTCAAAATGTTATTACAACAATTTTGTGATGGCGTCAGTCAACTTTTAATTTGAGACAAATTAAAATGAGTTATCACTTAAACATTTTACAATAGTAATAATTTAATTGCCCTTATTAATAACTTTTGGCCTTATTGTTTTTAAAATAAAGTAATAACTTAAACATTAACGCTTTAAATTCTGTAACAATTCTGTAACAATTCAAATTCCTTTCCAATTAAATAGTCTTATAATTCAAATATATAGAAGGGGCAGTTTAACACATAAAGTAAAATGCAAGGAAATCTCTAAATAGCTGGGAATATTATTTTGTACATTCCAGCAGACTAACACATCAATTTGAAAATGAAATAGTGGGTCTCCGAACTTTTGCTATAAACCAATTTCAAGATCATAAGTCTTGATCAATTAAATTGCAAAACTCATTTCTAATAAGTAATGTACTTGAAATCATGATCCTGCTTAAGAGTAGATAGGACAGGGAAACGCATAAATCATAAGAGCTTATCTAAAATACAAACCTTTATTTTAGTAAATTCAAATTAAATTTGCATAAAAAGTTCAAATAGATAAATACAACTTATAAATCACAAACTCATCGCAAGTCGCTACTTATTAGAGTTGTTACTAACTCCATCAGTACTTGAACTCCCATTCTCCCTAGTCCCTAGTAACTCCTTTCCCACTTCCAAGATATTTCAAACAAAAATACAACACAACACAACACTTGAAGAATCAAACTAGAGTGTACGTAGACGAACCAACAAAACACCAAAATAGAAAACCTGAACTAGAAACGGATGCACAGAAGGATTTGAATGAAACGTACCTAATGAGAATGGAATCATGATATTTCTCCGGCATCCGACGAAATTGTGTCTAGTTAAATTGTATTTTTCTCTTAATTAAGGGGGCTGACGAATCTTGTACTTGTTTTTTAGTGATGTGGCAACAGGTAGCACAAGTAAATTCTTACATTAAAATATAAAAACAAGAAGAATGATGCAAGAATTGTGTGATATTGTTATTCTTAAAGGCTAAGGGGTGATTTTAAAGTGTATTATGACTCTAAAATTGTGTTGAGTCTGCTGACCAAATTAAGGCTGTTGCGATTAGCATCCTCACTATAATTTAGTGAAAAGGATCCATAACATGCATCCATCAGTACCAAGGGAAATCTCATTTAGATTAATGTTTTGTGAGAATAAATCAAGCAGTTGATAACTTAACTAAGCATATAATATTGAATCAGTTTCATATGTTTGTAGAGCCAAATTTTATATGTAAAAATTATATTTCTGGGAAATATTAACAAGTATCTTTAGGATACTAATTAATTAAGGAATTAAAAAATTAAGAAAATAATAACGAAGTTAAGGAATTAAATGAATAAAATGATATAAATCCCTTTTGGTAAAAGAAAATTATAACAAAATTCATTTCAATTATTTGATTAATTTAAACACTAGGATTCACTTCATCCGCAGACCCCTTAAACCACATATTTTCAAACTCACGTGAGAAGTCTACACAAACTCACGTGAGGTTCAATTCGCTACCTTAAGGCAGTCTCCCACCAACAAGGGTCGGTTGGGGAAAACCCAATAAAAAGTAAAAGCAAAATAATAATAAAATATAAATGAAAAATATCTTTGCACCCACCGATTATATTCTAGGGTAGGTTGATTCAAGTGCAAAACCAACACATTTTTCATACCCTCTTTTTCCTCCACTACAAAGTACAAACACACACACACATATATATGCCCCCCTTCCCTCTTCCTCTTCAACCCATTCCATCTTCTCTCTAACTCTCAAATCAGAAAGAAACTCTCTCTCTCTCTCTCTCTCTCTCTCCCTAGAATCTTAAAACAAATAAAGAAATGGAAAACAATACACCAGTAATAGCAAAGAGAGTGTGGAACATAATACGTGTGGCCTTCTTCATGTTGAGAAAAGGCATATCCAAGGGCAAGCTAATGATGCACCTCAACGTGATGCTCAAACGCCGAAGCAAACTCGCCGGCAAAGCCATCACCAACATCATGTCCCACCACCACCATGCCGGCGTCTCCGGCAACAACGACCTCCAATTCTCCGCCGCCAGGGAGTACGAGTTCAGCTGCAGCAACACTCCCAACAACTTCTTTGCGGCAATTGGCAATAGCAACAAGCGCTACCGCCACAAGCCCTTCTTCACGTGTGCTCACGCGCCTCCCACACTGGACGACGACGCGGTGAACGTTAATGTTGTGAAGAGCGTGTTGGAGATGCTGAACAATGAGGCCACAGTGGAGGCGTCACCTGCTGCGGCGCTTACTGGGTTCGGACGTAGCCCTATGGTGAGGCAGTTGAGGGTGTCGGACTCTCCTTTCCCAGTCGGTGACTCTGAGGATGACAAGGACAACCAAGTCGACAAGGCTGCCGAAGAGTTCATAAAGAGGTTCTATAAAGAGTTGAGGAAGCAAACTTGATGACTTTCTTTCTTAACAAACTACTTTAATTATCATCATCATCATCTTCTTCTTCAACCTAATTAATTAAACTAGTAAGCAGTTTTGGATGTATTTTGATGATCCAGACAGTGTTAATAAGTAGTATGCCTTAGGAGAGAGGATGCATTTTAATTATTAGTTGCATTCAGGAATTTTGTAAGTTTAGTACTACTTGTTTCTTATATATCAACAATAAGTGCATTTGACTTCACCTCTGTTTCTCTTCAATTTTATTTCTCTACTTGATGTGTTTAATCCAAGTTTTTGAAAGAGTGACCCTTTCTGGTTTGAAGTCCTGAACTGATTCTCCAATAATTTAAAGAATTGAACAAATAAAATTAGATAGGACGTGTAAAATTAATCATTAATGGAATCTTCCTTCATTATGGAGTCGTACACCCTCTTGTACTCAAACAATGTTGAATCTTCTCATTTAAAAATCAGGGTGTAGCATATCCTAGCTGGCAAGATTGTTTATAATCAAGTTTTATTTTTCCTTACACATTATTATTCGTTTTGATCTTTTTTTTGTATTGTCTTCGACTTTGCTTTTAGAATTTTCATTAATTATAGACCTGACGAGTTAATATTATTTACTAGTATTTTAATAGAATTTAATTATTTGCTTGCCGTATATAGCACCCTCAAAATGAATAATGACCACAATTATTGTGGTATGTATTTATGCCAAAATCAAGACATTGTCTTTAACAGATTTGGACTACCCTAGACATTTATTTGATTGTGTAATTGGTTTAAAGTTAAACGGGGTTTAACAGCGAGACCACCACTAGATTGTCTTCATATGATTCCACTAATGTCAAAGTGAAACAAACCATAGCTGGCCCCCTCTTCAAAATATTGCTGCCTTTCACAACTTTTGCCTTCTTTTGCTTTTGCTTTTACTTTTGTTTTTGGCAATTAACCACTTTCTAACTTTTATAAGATACCACTTTTCTGCTTCTTAATTAAACTGCTTATTACTATATATGAAAAGAAGGTTTCAGCGCAAGCGTCAATATTGGCGCTGATTTGTACCGTATATACCCGCGATAACATATAAGATACAAATCATGCAGTTATAATATAAAAGGAATTAAAATCAATATTTTGATTTATTAGTGATTAATTAATTAAGCCATAGCAGTTAGAAAGATCCAGTTAAATATCATATATCATCTAAAAGAAATTAATTTTCATCTTATACTTAGATTTTAAACTCGTGTCATGCGCAAGTTCAATTAAATTATATATTATTTTATTGTTATACTTAATATTTATATAATGTATATTAATAAATTATGTTTGTAAAAATTTAGTAATATATGAAATATAATTATATTAAAATAAAATAAAATAAATAATTATATTTTTAATTAAAAATATTATCTTAAAAAATATTAAATCTATTGAATTTTTTTAAGTAATAATAATAATGTAATAACTATATGAAATGTATAAATAAAAATATATTTAATATTTATTAATTTTTTATTGTGAATATTATGTTTATATGTACTTAAATTTTGTGTGTTTATAAATAATGTTTAAATGTTTTAATCATTTTTAAGATATTAATTTTAGTTATATAATATTGTTGAAGTTTTGAATTGATTAGTCTCATCAATTGTTAATTCTAATAATAATTATATTATTATTATATATTTTACAATTATTTTATATTTATTATACATAATAAATATTTAGTAGTTTATGGTCTAAATTTATAAAAATAAAAAATATAATGAATATAAATTAATCATTTTGGTCATTATTATTATTTGAAATAATATTAAATTTAACAATAATTATACTACCATTTTATATTTTATAATTATATATTTATTGTATATAATTAATATTTAGTATTTTCTGGTCTAAATTTATAAGAATAAAAAATTATAATGTTAAAATTGACTTTTATATATGAATTTAAAAAAATTTGATTTATTAACAACCCTATTTATTATGATTATAAAAAAATTGTAATAATTATCATTAATATAGTTCATGTGTTTTTTAAAAATAAAAATAAAAATCAAGTGAATTTTAGATATATATATCTGTGTGTGTGTCTATGTTTGTGTATGTGTGTATGTGTGTGTGTTTGTGTCTGTGCTTATGTTTGTGTCTGTGTCTGTGTCTGTGTTTGTGTTTGTATTTGTATTTGTGTCTGTGTCTATGTATGTTTGTGTTTGTGTCTGTGTCTGTGTCTATGTGTGTGTATCTATGTCTGTCTATGTGTTTGTGTATCTGTGCATGTGTGTGTGTCTGTGTCTGTGTCTATGTGTTTGTGTATCTGTGCATGTGTGTGTGTCTGTGTCTGTGTCTATGTGTGTGTATCTGTGTCTGTCTATGTGTTTGTGTATATGTGTCTGTTTGTGTCTGTGTCTGTGTCTGTATGTTTGTGTCTGTGTCTGTGTGTCTGTGTGTGTCTGTGTCTGTGTGTCTATGTCTATGTGTGTGTGTATTTTTTTTAAAAATTTTAAATATTACTTTAAAATTGGTTAAATATTTATAAATTCCTTACACATAATTAAATATCTTCATAAAATATAGTTTAATTATTTATATATCTCTAAAATATTTATAATTTTAATTAAATTAAATAATAAACATTAAATATATTTTCATTTGAAAGATAG